>JAECMU010026836.1:0-14109 GCA_016106625.1 Dracogyra subfuscus | reverse complement strand
CGGCAGTTTATACGTCACCGACGGCAATTGCCGTCGTTGCCGCCGTTAAGTTCGAGCCCTGCTTTAAGAGAACGATCATTCCATTTACATGTTACTCATGCAAGTCTAGTTATGCATACCTTTTTTTGATTTGTGCGTTAAATTTAGTACATGATTTACGTGGGCATAATGGGTTACACGAAAAGAAATTTGGGGCTAAATGTAGCCCAGTGATACAGAGCTTGCTCGATGCACAGTCTGTGTGGGATCAATCCCCGTTGGTGGGCCCATTGGGCCATTTTTCATTCCAGCCACTGCACCACGACTGGTATATCAAAGGTCGTGGTGTGTACTACCCAGTCTGTGGGATGGCATATAAAAAAAACCTTGCTGCTAATCGAAAAGAGTAGCCAATGAAGTGGCAACAGCGGGTCTTTTCTCTCAGTATCTGTGTGGTCCATAACTATATGTCTGATGCCATGTAACCGTAAATACAATGTGTTCAGTGCGTTGTTAAATAAAACATTTCTTTTTTCTTTCAAAATAAAATTTGTTACCTGTTGGTTTTCGAGATATTTTTTTTTTTTTTTTTTGGATAATCATTCCAAGAGGCCTAACGATGAATATGTTCTATCGACACATTTCCAAAATGCGAGTATTCAGTTTCAGTTAAGACATGTCCACCCCGAGTACAGCATTCCGTCCAGACAAAATATGGTTTTATATAAATGTTTGCTAGTTCTTATGCACTAAAATTGTTTTATTGGGCCCTAGAGATGTGACGATCCAGTATGAAATCCATAATATACTGACATCCAAAAGGAACTTTACAGGACTAGAAAACGTACGGTGCAGTATGAAAGTACATGTATCATGAAGTTAAACGTCTAAACGTCACAAAGCACCTACTAGTATGATACATGCAAAGCCTTTGTAACTGTAAGGTGCTTTCTACATTGGTTCTTTTCAGTTAGCAATAATATTTGTCAAATTATTCAAATTTTGTGGATGTAAAATTTCTTTTGGACATTAGTGTAGATTGTCATGGAATATAATAACTGACATTTCTTGTTTGACGGTCAGAATGTTTGTTCTTCAAATCCATTATATGTGATCTGTTATTGTGTTCTGAATTTCATATTTAATGACCATTTGTATATCACTGGGTTCATTGTGTTCAATGTGTTCATTGTGTTCATTGTTGTCTTTTAAAAAAAAGAAATATGTATCTGTAACATTAAAAAAATGATGTATTCATGCAGACAAAAACTAAAATATTTAAGATTATATACAGGGTTCTTAGGTGTCCTGGAAATCCTGGAATGTCCTGGAATTCTGTGATTTCAGAATCCAGGCCTGGAATGTCCTGGAAAAAGCAGTAAATTTTATTGTGTCCTGGAAATTTAGGTGGTTTATTTTTCCTCAACTTTACTTTTGTTGTTCCCATGACATTTAGACAACAATTTCTTCTAAAACATTCATTGATTGAACATTTCATGTCCTGGAAAAATAAGGAAAAGTCCTGGAAAATGTCCTTGAATTTCATGTTTTTACAAGTGTAAGAACCCTGATATACCGGTAGATACATAAACAGATTTTAAATAAAAACTGACTTGATTTAGGTGCTCACCTGTTGTAGCAGCTAAGTAGATACCAAAACATATTTGAGCCATGTAATATTTTGTTGTGTTTTAAATATTGTGTGTAAATTTAGCATAATAGATTATTAACTTTTGTTTTCTTCCTGTGATATACCATTCTTAGTTACCTTTAAATGTTATGTGAAATTAATTTTGTGGAGTATGAAGCAATCTTTGCTTTTGAATTGTGTTTTGACTATCAAGCAAAGTTTCTATGTAGTCTGACCATCCTCCAACAGATTATTTGTAAAAAAATATTTTTTACTTCAGCAGGTTTTTTTTTCCAAACCCTGAAACTCCACTGCATGAACGACATAATTTTGTCACTTTTACATAAAAAAAAGTAGTAGGAATAATTATAAGGTTATTTAAAGTTAAATTTTAAGATTTATGTCAACTCATCTTATATGTGTTCACCAACCAATTCTCTACAACTGGTACAACAAAGGATGTGTGTTGGGGTTTTTTAATATTAGAAAGTGTATGTAAAACATCCCTTTCTGCTATTAGTAGTAGACTATGAGATGGATATGGATGCATCTTCATTAAAACAAGTTATTAGGCGAAACATTTAAGTCTGCAGATTGCCTTTCTTTTAGTTATGTTTTTTGTTGTCCCACATTGTTGACCATTATGTAGACTAGGTGCATATTTTTATTGCAAATTTTATGATGACGCTGTCTTTATAATTTTTGTCATTTTTCTTGGTAAATTGAGTCTTTTGACGTATTGGCTTAATCATAAATGGTTCAGAGTTGGTATTCAGTGGCATTTATGTTTGGTTTTTTCTTTTGTTTACAATGTAAATTCATGTGGATTGAAGTTATCTTTGTTGGTTGGCATAATCTTGAGAGTGGTTTTTAATATGACTGTCTTTGACGGGTTGTATTATAGTATGGTGTTGTCCGTCTGTAAACTTTTCATTTCCTGACCATATCTTTCTTATCAATGCATAAAGGATCATCAAACCTTGCCTGCAAGTACAATTTGGAAGGGCAGTGTGTCACATACCACAACTAGGTCACCACGATCTACTTTCATGTGTTACTCAGACCTGTTATCCCACCTGGATTCGGCAGGAGTCTCCTGGTTTTTGATCAAATCTCCAGACACCCTGTGCAGGAGACAGTTTCTCCTATTAATCTATCCCCTTTTGCCAAAGTAACATATTTGAAGTGCCAGACTCTGGCCCAGAGTTGACAGCAATACACACGATACATGTTAAAATCACATGTCGCAGCAAGACAAAGAAAAAACCAATTAGCTATATAAAGATACTTGTGTCAGTTAATTTTGTATGTGTGTGCAGTAAAATTTTGGTAACAAGGGTACTCTTCAATAGATTTTTTTTTTTACAGTTAATAAATGTTATCCATGAAAATGGGTGTAATTCCGATATATTTCACAATGTCTGTAATAGGTTTTACTTATGATTAATGGAAATAAAATGTTTATTGCATCATTATAATGATTTTAAGTAAGTACCACGCTTCTGTTCTTCATTATAGTAAAAACTGAATAATAATATACAAGATTTATAAAAATTTGTCTTGGTTACTTCAATTTGGGTACACTAGCCACAAATGATGATGTAACATAAGTGTAATGCTGTAAATGTACTAATTAAAAAATTTAATTTCTTGTTAATGTTCTTAAAATTTTTGGATAAAAGAGATTAAAAATTTTTTTTAATTATTTTATATATAGTATATATGACATTATGTAGTAGTGTTCATGTAACATATTGTTGTAATGTTTACAACAGGGCTTCTAGATTATGGAAGCCCCACTCCCATGATTAGTGATATTCAATGATGGGCTAGTAAATAACTACTATTGCCATGCCCAATGGCTAGTGATTGTTTTTGCGAAATGTTGCAGTTACGTCTATTTTGTAAATATAAATATCCTGCCCCCACCCCAGTCCTCCAAAGTGTTTTTAAGGTATATCACCTTCTTTAGGTGACATATCTGATTAGTACAATTATTTAGTAAAATTGTATTAACTTGAAGAAAAGTTGGGCTAGTGAATTTTTAATCACGGCTATAACATTTTAAAAAGACACCGATCCCATGGCTAATGGATTTTAGAAAAATTCTAGAAGCCCTGTTACAACAACCTTGGGATTTTGGGTTAAATTGTGTGAAGTTAAAGGTTGACAGGTCTGGCATTACTGCACATTGAAAGTAAATCTTGTTTGGGCCATATTTTCTTTATCAATTCATATACAGGTAGGATCATCAAACCTTGCATGAAAGTACAACTTGGGATGGTGGTGTGTTGCATACCATAACTACATATAGGTCAGGATGGCCTACTTCATGGACCTCCATGATATTCTTTTTTTTATTATCTTTAAACTCTTTAAACAATAGAGTTTAAAAGTTATGTTGTCGGGGAAACATATGATGATATGGTATTACTGTGTGTTCAAGACCCCCCCCAAAACAAATTCAAGATCTTGTTTGTGTTTTTATTTTTTTGTATAAACATGTTTTAAAGTTAATTATAAGGATTATTTGTATTACTGTGTTTTCAAGACCCCCAAAAACAAATTCAAGATCTTGTTTGTGTTTTTATTTTTTTGTATAAATATGTTTTAAAGTTAATTATAAGGATTATTTGTTGTTTCTTTTAGATTCATTTGCATATAAAAATTTTTTTTTTTTTAAATGGCAAACTTTTTTTCTGAACTGCTTTGCTGATTCACAGAGTTTGCATATGCTTCTTTTTTTTTTCTCCCTATCCCCTGAAAGAAATAACGGACAATCCTTACCTTTAAAAATTGTATAAATTGCTTGACTTGCGATCTAGTGCTTTTATGAAATACTTGAACATCTAATTGCTCATTTTACTACATAAATATAGAAGTGGTTCAGGGTTAGCTCTGGGTGAGCTAAACATGTTTGTATATTTTTGCAATTTTTGAAGTCTAAAAAAATAAATAAAATATTACATGAAGTTATGTTGCCAAATTAAAATAAAATTCGCCAGCTGCTTTCAAAATTCACAGTTGTTGAATTTAACGAGTGTCAGAGCTAGCCCTGGTACTATGTCTAAACAATGAATAATAATTATACATGAATAGTTTACATTCCTCATGCATGTTATCGGTCGCATGTAGCATGATTGTGATGGGGTACAGAACAGCTGGTTAACATCAATGAGGTACCCTTTCATTCTTAAAAATGTACGAGGTCGTATCCACATGCATATCTTAAGGGACCAAAATAGCAGGACTTGGGTTTTTTCCACTTGCTTCATTTGTAAATCAACCTACATGTATGGTTGTAGGTTCTGATGGCATTCTTTTCCTAGTCTCAGTCATGTATATACTAGCTTGTTATTACATAATTGTGTGCCCGATTCTGTTAAATGTGACTAATGCAAAACAAATATGGAATTAATAGGATTTTGTATTGTTACGTTCATCGATTTTTCTACAGTAAATGGCATGAATTTTTTGAATAAATTTGTTGAACTTTATGCGGTTGTCAGTGGTTTTGAATTAAAGTTACGTAAAGTGTTTACCCTGATGTACGATCAATGCCATATAAGCATAAATAAAATGTGTTTAGTGTGCCATCAAGCAAAGCATTTTTTTCATTAAAATTCCATTATAATGTTGCAGAGTAAGTTTTCTAGAAAGTTTTTAATGGTTTGGCATTTTCTGCTGTTTAAAACATTCCATAGTCTCCATCCAAACCTTGTGATGGTTTCGGCCAATTCATTGCATACATTCTGAATGGGGGCTGCCATTTTGAACCATTGTGCATCCCCAATCTTGGTAGAAAACTACCAATATTAAGGGATTTGTTTTCGTAACCCACTTTTCATCTGTTAATGGAGTTTGTGCATTCTTCTTGAAATAAATACTGTAAATTCATGTGCAAAGGAAAACCAACACTGTTTGGAAATTAAAATAATATTTATTATCACAAAGCAAGAAACTGAAGGAATGCTCAAGAATAAACCGACTTTAATATAAATCGGTGAAATTCAATGTGCATGTGTATTCTGTTATTTTATCTTATTCACATCATTAAATATGATTACCACAGTAGGATTGAAAAAATATTCAGAATTGATGTTTGACAAATTACCAATTAAGAAAACAAATGTCGGTTTAATAATGTATCTAATAATCTTTCTGAAAATAGTATAAACAAGTGTACTGATCTACAGTGATAAAAAGTGCTTAACATGTTAAAGCTAAAACATGTTAACAACTTGTAAAGATTTGCACACATATTTAAATGTTCTTCAAAACACTTGGTTACATGCATGGTTAACACAGCAGTTGACTTGCAATGGCCATTATTCAAATATATAATCCTCTCACAATACAGTTAAACAAATAGTCAATTTATTTAATGAATTCCATACTGAATTAAAAGTCAAAATAGTGGGGTTTTTTTTAATCTGGTGACTAGAGAAATAAACTTTAAGGTATTGCAATCACAATTCTGGCCATGTAGTATATCGGGATACACTATGATGCTTTTGAACACCTAAGATAATTCTACAACTAGTTTTTTCTTAGGGAAAATGGACATGTATGGTACAAATGACCTATTCATATGAAAATAAACAATGCAGACAGCACATTAAATAAACATACATACCATGCAGTATTATATTAAAGATGTGGGGTTTTTTAAATTATCAATATGATGGTAGTGATGGATTACAAACCATGCAATACAGATGTTATATGTGTTTTCATATGATGGTAGTTATGATTTTACTTGACAAATGATTTAATTGACACCATTTTCAATAATTTAATTGCCACATTTAAAAAATTGCACGTAAAACTGCTTTGAAAAGATGATATTTGAGAAAGAATGACCGTATAATACTACATGTATACCACTGATGATGAGTGAGATAGGACTATGCAGACATCACCATTTAAGAGAGTTACCACTGTGGCTCCCCACCACTCTCCTGAAACTAGTTAACAACAGTATTACAAAAGGATTCAATGTCAATGCTCTGTATGGCAACATCTTAAAATGGCTCCCTACAATCCAAGTTTGGGGAGAAATACATGTACTTCACTCAATTTGCATGATTGAATTTTGATTTTGAGGTTACTTAATGCCCACCAGATAACATCGTTACAAAACAAATCCAGTTAAATGTACTATTATTTCTTGACTTGCCATTTTCTCAACAACATGACTGGTGCATATTCACTGAGGTTCTTTATATATTTTATATTATCCATGCATAGTTTGACAATCGAATCCTCTTGTGTGCGTTATGCATTTTATGTGAATATCTGCTGTACTAATAAGCTTGTAGCTAAAAGCAATAAAATCATATATTAAGCTGTAAAAATAAAGTACTAAGCGAGTCAAATAAAGTGGATAAAATTATTTTCTCATAATATTTAGCAATGCCCTTTAGTAACTCTGTGTTAGTGCCACACTGCCTTTAACACCGAGACTGCCGACTAAGAATTTATGATGACTGGAATGCCAAAATCTACCTGTGAACACCACACTGCTGATACTGTGGGGTAAGATCTATAAAAGTATCATCACTGGTTAGCACCTGGACCGGCCTCGGTGGCCTAGCGGTTAAGTCGCCGGAAAACAGGCTGGTAGGTACTGGGTTCGCCGCCCGGTACCGGCTCCGACCCAGAGCGAGTTTTTAAGGACTCATTGGGTAGGTGTATGGCCGCTACACCCTCTTTTCTCTTTCACTAACAATAACAACTAACCCACTAATTTCTATTCTGTCCTGGACAGACAGCTCAGATAGCTGAGGTGTGTGCCCAAGACAGGCATGCGCTATAACAGCTTGCTCTGAATGTGCATGTTAAACAATATTGAAAATGAAAGAAAATAGCACCTGGGAGTAGTATATGTGTGTATACATGTATATATATGTATGTATATATACACACTCGTGTTACAAGTTGGCAGTCAACATTTCAGAAAAACTGAACATTTACAGATAAAGACAAACATTAATCTGGCAGATATTACACAATTTCCAAGGGTGGGAGGTGTGGATGGTGGTTTTTAGCATTTAAAAAGGTGGACTTAATAAACTATTTTTTGAGTGTGATTAACCCCAGTGACCCCTGGTGTATGGCCCAAGACATGAAACTTAACACCTGATGTGAATCAAGAAGTAAAAAAAAAGAAAGATGCGACAACCAAAAACACTCTCAAAACATTATGTATGCATTTAACTACAAACATGACTGATTACCACAACATGGATTATTATCTTGTCAGAAATGAAAACATATTAAACAAGCTACACGGACATCATGAATCTCCAATAAATAAATTTTATTCAATCAAAATACTGAAGCGATCTAGCAAAAAGATGTGATGATGGTGTTTAAATTACTAATATATAACTTTTATGTATAACATGAAACGTATATACTAGTATGCAAAACATAAATTTGGATCCCAAAATCAGATCAACAAGCATTCCGAGAGTACGGCTAGAACTATACATATCCACAACAGGGCCCAACAAATTGTCATATCTCCTTAGTTCATGGGCTACAACTCTTGTCAAAAATGGACAAATCTTCATAAAAATCAAATGGTATTTACATGATAAAGCTATACACAAAATGTCAGCTCAATATCTCAATGTATTGGCCAAAAAAAAAGAAGAGTTGGAAAAACCGTACATGTCCGTAGGACACAGACAGATGGAGACAAAAAACCCTCGGCAGGACTGGCAGAAGTCTAAGAAATCTTTAAAAATATTTTAAATATTAAGCAATTTTGTAGTATTTAACATCATTCCTACTATATGTATATCCCCATGCATCACCCACCCCAATAAACAACCTAAAATTAAAACAAATTACAAGTGATAAAAAGAAATGGAAACATTTTTGAAAAAGCAGATTCATGACCCACCTGGCTATTAGTCCTAGAATTTAGGTTTGTTTTACAAAACAAATACATATGCAGTCTTCAGTCATAATATTATTATATCAATAAAATCATACAGTTACAGTTTATATAAAGAAAACGGTCATCTACTATTATATCAAAAGCACAAAAATCTAGAATATAAGAAATTTCAACAATCGGGAACATTTTATTTATTTACAAAGACTTGTAGTTGTGGTTATTGCACATGGCTGCAGTGGATATATCAACAGTTACAAACACAACATACGATAACAATTTGTAAACTGGGTTGGGGACACCGAACTTAATTTCAATACCAAATGAATTATGTAATAAATATAACTTGCAAGGACTGGAAAAAATAACTGGGTTAAACACTTGGTGAAACAGATGGAACTAACTGTTCTTGTATCTTCTTGTGACAATAACAAACAGTCGTGATAATTTTTGTCTCTTTCAAAAAAACATTTTGGTAAAAGAAAATGTATGGGTAGGCATGTGCAATTTTAAATGTGGTTTTTAAATCCTTTAATCCAATCATTCTGTTATGTATAAAATGGTTGATGACTGGAAATGTGGGCAAGAATTTGTCAGTTTAATTCTGTAATTTTTTGCTTTTTTTAATAATATATATCACACAAGAATGTTTTCACATACAAAATCAAGGTTAATTTTTAAAAAGCACACATCTATAGGCCTACCATACACAATAAATTATGTTTGTAGATATTCCAAAAACATACTTTGTCATAAATATAAACTATGTGAACACATCATCCATACAATACTGACATTATTAATTAATTACTGTTGTTTACCACCAACACGTATCAAATAAAATAAACAAAAAAATACCACTGCTATTTTTTTCAACAATTCTAACACCAATAAATTACAATGTAACAAACACTGGAATAACTGAGTGTCTCTTTGAACTGGCACATGGAACAAAGAACATACAAAGAGTTACTTCTCTGAGATACATGTACTAGGTTATGCAAAGTATTATCACATACATGTGTAGTACTTACCATTCAACATGAACAATATTATTCGACAACATTTTAGTAAATGAAAAAATAAAATAAATTTTAAAAAATAAGGAAGGAACTTGAAATACATAAATATGTATTCAAATCAGGTATTACTAACAGACCGCATACTACCAACAGATGGATATACAAGGACAACAGTATTCATCAACATTCATGAAGGAAAAAGTAAATATTTTTTTGATATTGCACTGTTCACAACAAAAAATAATTTGATTTCACTAACCTTGCCTGGATTGAGCAGGATTTCATAAATACATGGAATATGTTCAGAAACGTATTGTGGTTTCCAGAAAAAAAGATTAAAAAAAACAAAACAAAATTAAATTCCAAAACATTATAGTCTCAAAACAAAGCAGTTTTATTTATTTTTTCACATTATATAGCTTTGCATCAAATACGTTACAAGTAAGAGAAAGAGTGCACAATTGTGAAAGCCTCCCAGTTTCACAAACAATGGACATAACCATTTCTGGGCCCATATTTAAAAAATTATCTTAAAAGCACTACTAAATTGTAAAATTATTGTAAGCTACGACGTCACCATGGTAAATGTGATAGCCTATGATGATCTTGCAATTTCCTAGTGCTAAGATAGCTTTGAAAATCCCTAGCCTACTTGTCAGTCCTCACATTACATATTACACAAATTCTGCCGATTTAAATGTCTTGCCGACCATAAAAACTTTTGGTGCTCTGTGTAACTAGAAACCAGGTTTCACTGACATAGGACTAAGTTTGTGAGAAATTAATATATACCAGGGCCTAGCTTCACTATATGCAGGTAAGTAGCTGCATACCACCTAAGATTACAAATATATTTTTTATTATTAAAATATATGATGTAAACACAAAGCCAATAGCATTTTATTCCATCGCCAAGAAAGTTTGCATACCACCTGAAAATCCCAAGCTAGACCCCTGTATACATGACACTTTAATGTAAAAGTTGACACACGCACCATTAGAAAAGTAACGCCTGTATCTTGCAACAATAATATTACCGGTATGTGCTCTGAAGACTACATGTACTACAAATACTGCAATATAGAAATACCACTTATCTGGATAAAAAGACTAGTTACACTGTATGACCAAAATAGAATTAGCAAAAACTCTAAAAGATCATATCTGAGATCCAAGAAGATTGATTGTGCAATTTCAAATAAATAAACAAATGCAGAAATACAATGTAAAATAATAGGTGTGAACTGTATTTTGCTCCAACATTACTAAGAAGCTTACATTACTGTTAATATCACGTATTATGCTTCAGCATCCAAAACGTAGTATCATAGCCTTATGTCAAAATATGTAATAACTACAGGATATATTTAGATAAACATTGCTAGTTTAAAACCAAAGAAAACATACTGCCATTTAAAAAAAAAAAAAAACAAGAAATGTAAGTAATTTTCAAGATATCTGTTGAGTACTATTTTATGTTATTTATAAAATTCACAACAAATTAAAGAAACTGGAATGTGTTACTTTATCATGTTATTGAGTCCAGCATTTTTTAAAAATATTTTACAAGAGATATGTTATTTACAGTTAAAAGTTACATGTAATTAGCAAATGAGGTATTTAACTGGAACAGTAAAACAAGCTTTACCATTTCCGTGGAAATATGGTCAAGTATAGGCAACAAGCCTGGGAAACATCAAGTGTGTGTGTGTGTATATATATATATATATATATATATATATATATATATATATATATATATATACATTTTAAATAACTAAATTAAAAAGAAATAATAATTTAAAAAAAGAAGTAAATGCAAGATTATGAGACAGAAAACATTCCAAGATGAAAAGAAAGACCGAATATTGTAAAGAATACTGGAATTACATGTACACACCAAACAAAATCATCGTATTTCATCTCAAACTTAGGACTAAGCTATATCATCTTCTAAGAAGAACAAAGAATAATAAAAACTAAATGATTGTGTATAATTAAATGTGGAAAAAGAATTACATATTATGCAAATGTTATCTGGAATATAAAACCATAAATAATAAAGATGGAAATGCCTAGACAGCTGTCAGTGAAATTCAGATTCAAAGTATTATAAAGTGGCCTCTGCAAACATTCATTTCAACAACAAAGCATAAAGTTCACTTTCCATCAGCACTTATTAAACTGAAATATTTTAAGGAAGGAAAATTACATAACATCACACTGGTTGCAATTGCCATAAACCTTTCACTTGCAACTACAATTTCACATAACCTGGGCAAGTTTTTTGGCACAAATCTAAACTTGTGCCAAGGGCAGACACTTTCTGTTACAAGGTGGGAGGGGTGAACTTGAATAAAGTACCCTACCCTACCTTACAATTTTACACATCTGAATACTGTTCTTGTAACCACAGTTTAAAATTTTCACAATCACCAAACAAATAGTTTCTACATTTGTTTTTTCCCATTCATGTTTTGATAATGAATGAGAGGTTAAACTTGAAAGTGTGCCATATACAGCTGGTGCATGCATGTTACTTGTATGATACATTGTTTTGTTCTCTGTATGTTGCGGTTTGTGCCATCATATTAAAAAAATAAATAATAAGTCATTGTGGTTTAAAATTAGTGTCAATATTTGTGTTCACACTTAACACTTTAAACTAGTTTAACCATACTGGTATAACTAAACCGGTTAACTGGTGTAACAAAAGCAGTTGAACTGTTAGTGTTAATGCAAACTGTTTTAGTTAAACCAATATACAGCAGACGTGCCAATGACATCACAGTCAATTAAGCAGGACCGGTAAGCACGTTAGCAATTGTTTAACAGAATTGTGATCCATTATTGTTTTGATGTCTGTAGCAAGTGCAAATACCTAATATTCTGCCATATGCCGATATAGCTAAAGGATGTGTGAACAGTTTGGCTAAACCAGTATAGTTAAACCAGTTTAAGGTCAGTGTGACCTCAGTTATAGTACAGGTCATTCAAAAATATACACTTAGTTTTGGAATTAAACAGCACTATATTTTCTGCTGGTGTCATGGATTTCAATTTGATGAATGGATGAATGGATGGATGGAATGTGATGAAAATGTGAAGTTTGGTTGTAGATTGCAACTAGGTCAGTGGTAATTTTTCATGCAGCTGGACCGACGTGAATGGATTGTCATCATCCTGTAAGAAAAGACAAAATACTTATTTTATATGCAGTAGTAAATGTTTCGCTCTTTAAACCAACAATGAATATGTCATTTCAAATTGATTTAGAATTCTATAGAAATTTCGGCAGATCAAATGCCTTTATTTAAAATTTACTCAAAAGATTATCTGCTTATCTAACTCCAGGCCCATATGTATCAAACATATAATATGTTTTTTTTTTTTTTTTTGTTGGTTTATTTAACGACGCACTCAACACATTAAATTACGGTTATATCGGCGTCGGACATATGGTTATGTCGAGAAAAAACCCCAGTGGTCAGCTGACGGGGATCGATCCTAGACCGACCGCGCATCAGGCGGGCACTGTACCACTGGGCCATGCTGCCCGCTAACATATAATATGAGTTTAAATTTTAAAGATTTGTAAACAACAAGGCCTGATCACAAATTATGCAGACTGCATATTCAGCACATTTTTGTTCCCTAAAACCCAGATTTTATGTCGGAAGTGTAAGATTATGACATTGAACCCCAAAATATCTACATTACACCCTTCATTTTGTTTACATCCGGTGGAATCCTTTAACCCCCCCCCCCCCCACCCTCTTAATTCAATACCTCACATGCATATTGCTTTTCCAGGCCTAGGTAAATTTGTACCATTCTACAAATATAAAACTTTCAAGGACAAAGTATGACTGCATTACTTATTGCATTAATGTTTTTAATTCTACAAACAGCATCATAAGTGAAAATCATAATGCACCTACATATTGAAAGAAGGAATATTACATGTGATTTAAAAAAAAAAATTCACTTCCAGCAAAAACCGATCACCACCAATGTCACCCATCCACCCCACCGAAATAAAATTAAAAAGCAAAAAAAGTGAAAACCCCATCCCCCCAAAAAACTTAGCTACATTTCACATCAATGTACAATGAATCAGATTCATGGAGTTGTCATGTTCCCTGTATCAACCATCTCCCACACCCCTGTCCATGTCAAGTTTGTTTTGTTTAACGACACCACTAGAGTACATTGACTTATTAATCATTAGCTACTGGATGTCAAACATCTGGTAATTTTGATAATCATAGAGGAAACCCTCTCCATTTTTCCATTAATAGCAAGAGATCTTTTATATGCACAGACAAGATAGCACATACCACAGCCTTTAATATACCAGAGGTAGTGCATTGGTTGGAACGAGAAATAGCCCAATAGGCTCGCCAATGGGGATCAATCCTAGACCGTCTGCACATCAGGCGAGTGCTTTACCACTGGGCTACATCTCGTCACTGTACGTGACAAAGCCCACCCCGAGTGTTTAGGATTGTACCTTGCTACTTGCAATCTTGCTCTTCAGTTTCTGGAAGAAGGACCTGCCACCCTCCTGA
>JAECMU010026821.1:0-19022 GCA_016106625.1 Dracogyra subfuscus | reverse complement strand
GGGGGTAACAGAATGCTAGAGCTGCAGAGTCTTAACTGATGGAGGTTAGATAGAGCATGTTTTTTATGAGCAGAAAAGAGACAGGTTGGCAATCCATGAGAGGTGTATGAGGGGTTAGAGCTGCAGGCTTTTGACTGATGCAGGTTAGATAAAGCATATTTGTCATGAGAAGGGAACCTGTTTCAATTTAGAACGACCATCAAAATTGGTCCAAAATTCCTACATTCAAATTGCGCACTTAAACTTAATTTTGGACACACCCATTGGGGTATCAAAATTCAATAGCACCCACAAAACCCCCACCTGCCTCCAAGTTGATTGGACTGCTGGTTCTCCCTTGAACCTGATAGTGCAGGCGGTCCTCTCTTACCCTCCCCCACATCTTTCCTGTCACAGACGGAGGGATCCGGCCAAGGCCGGTCCCTGCGACTGCGACAGGCGTACGCTACAACAGCTTGCTCTGAACGTGTATGTAAAAATCTTAGGACTTAGGACTTGGAGAAGGGAAAAAGATAGCTTGGCAGTCCATAGGAGAGGGGAGAGTGGTATCAGGAGGCTGTTGCTACAGACTGCTGACTGATGAAGGTTAGATAGAACATGTTTTTCATGGGCCGGGAACAGACAGGTGGGCAGTCAATAAGAGGTGTATCAGGGGACTAGCGCTACAGGGTGCTGATTGATGGAGGTTATGTGGAGCATGTTTTTCATGATCAGGGAACAGATAAGTTGGCAATCCATGGGATATAAAGTGGGTTGAGCTGCAACCTATTGACTGATAAAGCATGTTTTTCATAAGTAGGAAACAGATAGCTTGACTGTCCATAGGAAGGGTGTGTGTATCAGGGGCCTAGGACTACAGGGTGCTGACTGATGGAGGTTAGATAGAGCATGTTTTTCATGGGCAGGAAACAAGACAGGTTGGCATTCCATGGGATATAAAGTGGGTTGAGCTGCAGCCTGTTGCCTGATGCAGGTTAGATAAAGCATGTTTTTCATAAATAGGGAACAGATGGCTTGACTGTTCATAGGAAGGGTGTGCGTATCAGGGGGCTAGAGCTACAGGGTGCTGACTGATAAATGTTAGATAGAGTATGTTTTTCATGCCAAGGAACAGACAGGTTGGCGGTCCTCCATGTTGTGATAGTTGGAGAATGTTCACATTAATGGGGAATAACTTGCCGATAACCAGCTTGTGTGTCATTAAATTGATTGTGTTTGCTATTGGCAAGCCTTGCTGCAGTTGATAGATTTGCAATTGATAATAGTTTGGGATGAAAGTATTGATCTTCGCCGTGGTATCAAGTACACACATGTCTCTCTGCTGCACCAGTGCTGTAATCCGAGCTTTACTAAATCATTCTGCTTATACCCATGTTGACTGATTTGACAGCCGCAAATTTACTTACACCATGCAGTCCATAGAGTTGTAAATGTGTGTCGTTCTTATTAACAACCATTTGCCTGTTACATGTGTTGGTTTATAGCTTGTTCTGTCATTCATTTCTAAAAACATTGAAAACCTATGGTATGTACTGCCCTGTTTGTGGAAACAAGGAAAGAAATGGAAAGTTTGCAGTGTTTCTGCCAGATAGAACATTTTTGGTACAGTTCTATGGCATTGAATGCAACCACAATCATATGGGGGGCCTCCCCAGAAAGAAAATGGGTTTAATTTAGGGTTAAGGTTAAGAAGATATCATACAGTAATGATAAGAGTAATTAATTATGTCAAAAAAGGTAACTTAAAAAAGTCAAATCTGCAAAAACAATTGGGTATGGCATCATACCCATTTTAACCTCTGACAGAAACCCTAGCGAGATGAAAACCATTACCATCACATACATGTTGTGCGCATACTAAAATGTGGCAAGAGACCTTTTATATGTATAGGCCTATATAGTCAAACCTGTCTTAAGCAGTCACACAAGGCAGTAGATAAAAGTGGCTGCTTAAGACAGGTGGCTGCTGAGTACAGGTTGCCCCATATATATATATAGGCTTTAAAATATTGCTTCTTATTTCTTGTTTTACCGTCTGTACTGCTAATCAATGGATGTGTGCTTCACAGTTGACTATAAATCAGTTTTTGACATGTCATCTCCTTCAGAAATAATTCATATGGAATGTATTAAATTAACCGTTATCAAAAAGTTTGTTTTCTTTTTCCATTTAATTATTTAATTCCTATTTCATGCAGTGTATTGTCATAGTAAGTGGCCACTTAATACAGGTATTTTGGTGATTTGGGATCCGATTTAGGTGGCCGCTGGCCGCGTTTAGACAGATGACTGCTTATTGCAGGTAGATTTACGTTATAAATCATTTGGGAGGAAAAAAATGGCTGCTAAAGGCAGGTGACTGCTGAGTACAGGTGGCCGCTAAGGCAGGTTTGACTACATGTACTTTTTCACCAAACAAGTCAGGATTCATGCAGTATGTCCTGTAATGTCATATATTTAGTTTGTATTGGCTCTGTTTGAGGCATTTTTGTACAATATATATTCATGATTGATTGATACTAAGGCCCGCGTGTCAGCCTGATCTACATGTACTTGTGGGACACTGGTTGGAATGGGAAAAAACTAAGCCCACACATTAACAGATACAAATCTATAGTGCTTGCCAGCCTTAACATCGACATAGCATATAACCACTACACCACTAAAGTCTAGTTGTTACTATACATACATGTACATTTAAGTGCATGCATTAATTAAACCACTGAATAAACATCATTACCATTTATCTTAATTCTTTTCTACACAGTCTTAATTTACAGGAAGTCCTGTAAACTTAGTTTGACTGTTTTATTGGTAAGTAAACAGTTTACATGGATGTGTGAAGATTGAGACCCAATTAAATCTTCAAACAGCCTAGCTTTCAGTTTGTGAGAGGTTGTTTGGTGATTTTCTCTTCAGGATGATGTAACAGCCCCAGTCATTGTTTTCTGTTCACTGCTGACAAGAGCTGCTAAGTTTTTCCTGTCCAGGCATTGTCCAAGGGATCACTTGGGCTGCTCTTACAAGTACAGTGACATAAAGCTGGTGGGTGGTTCTCACAAGCTGAAATCAGCTCACTATTTAGAAAAACTGGATGCATATGTAGATCTATACACACTTGCACTAGAATTCTGGTCTTGCTGTTTTTACCAAAAAAGGTAAGTTTTTGTGTTTAATTTTTGTGTAGGTTTTAGATGGTTTTCCTTTTACTGTATGTATAGAAAGGCTGTATAGAAATTCATAACAGATATATTGACATCTTGTTTATAACTGTAATATCCAATGACAACTACTGTATAACCAATAATTTAGTCTTCCGTGGACAGACAGTCCAACTATAACAAGGGTATGTGTCCAGGATATGAAACATAAAAACATTGATATAAAGTAAATGCATGTATAACTACAAGTTTGTTTACATGCATTTACATACATGCAGGGGTGGGACATAGTCCAGTGGTATAGCACTCGCCTGATACACAGTCGGTCTAGGATCATTCCCCTTCTGTGAACTCATTGGGCTATTTCCCGTTCCAGCCAGTGCACCACAACTGGTATATCAAAGACTGTGGTATATGCTATCTTGTCTTTGGGATGATGCATATAACAGATCCCTTGCTATTAATGGAAAAATGTAGCAGGTTTCCTCTCTAAGACTATATGATAAAAATTATCAAATGCTTGACATCTGAAAGCTGATGTTTAATAAATGTGCTCTAGTGGTGTCATTAAACAAAACTGACAGATAAACAAGTTATGACCATTAATCCTGAATGTTTTATACAAATTACACATAGTATCTATCATCACACTCCAAAATGCATTTATTTGAGAAAATAATGATGATTTGCTTTATCAAGACAATATCAGTTTTCAATTAGGAAATGGCGCCAAGGGACTTTTCACAGTCAGAAGGTAGGTAGTGCTAGCACGGACCCCAGGGCATGTCCATAGACTCTTGATGGAAGGATTGTATTGATTTCTGCCAGTGAATTAAGTACAGCCATCCATAAGATATATGGATATTGTACACCAACATGTGATATACTGGTCACAGTGTGATACACTGTTAGGATTTGTTAATCTGCTATGTGGAAGGCTTTGCTTTGCATTCTGGCTTGGTGGGATTTATACAAGATTTTGTCATGGGTTTGTCTTAAATTTCCAAAGTGGGAATTAAATGTTTGCATAAAATACCCAAATTATAGCAGTCTGTGGGTATGGGTAATTTATTAAACGTGCCTGTATATATCAAAAAAAGATTCAGGCATGTCTATCCCATGCCTATAGTCTCTGGCACAGTGGCTGGACATTGGATATTTGTCTCTAGAGAATATGCTCAATGTTCATTAATTAGTTTATCACATATAAACCATTCCTTTTATAGCACAACACCAAATCCCCATCCCAAAAAGAGAATCCAAACACCCTAGTAAAACTCTACACACAGCCTTGTGCAAAGATATAATTTTAATCATGGAATATGATTAAATAATTTTGTCATTCCGATTTGAAAAAATACATGTAACATTACACATATAGATAGATTGGAATTTGAATCATTTTGGTATCTTGTGCTTAATCATTATTAAACTAATTTGTAATTTGTAATTTAATATGTAGGTGATGCCAACACATTTAAAAGAATTTTGTCCTTAGACATGATTAGTATGGATTCCTGGAACTCGGTTCCCACTACAATAGACCTGGTGCCAGCCTGGCCAAGCTGCTGACTGTTGCCCATTTTAGGGTCATCAATCAGATAAGTAATTGCTCAATTATGGCAGAATCTAATCTTCCAAAGATAAACTGGTGCTCCGTAAATTTGAAATTTGACCAACCTTGGAGCAATTTGTCTGCTGGTGGTGACTCCAAAGAGTGAAATAAATTTGGTTGTTGCTATTAACTACGACAGTACAATATATGGTTGCTCCATGTCACCTTTGTAGATGTGTAATGTGTTTACTCCCTGCTGCCCTGGTGATCAGGCAGTTAGTAGTATGTCTTGGATGCTAGGGTTCAACAAGTTGGGGCCTGATTGCAGCAGATAGCATCACTGGTTATGTTGATGGAGAGTCAGCAGGGAGCTCTCATGATACCTGGTCAGGTGCAGCGCTCACCCTGACCATGCCTTACCAAATTAGACAGTTGATCATTTTTGTCCAAATAGGTTACAACTCTTATTATTTGGCTAATAAAATGTTGTTTAAATTTTAAAATAATTTTCAAGGAAATATTCTACATATCATAATTTAAAAACGGGCTACAAGTTACAAAATTCTTTCCCTTGTAAGACCTCTGCAGGTATGCACTGACCATGTACAATCATTCAATATAGACCCTTTCAGACAAGATAACTTAAACTGTGTGGCAGTGGGTTTCTTCTCTTATTTTCCACACCATGTGTCACATTTAAAAGTTAGCTATTTAATCCTAGTTTATTTTGGTGCCATTAAATTTTTGCTTTCTTTTTAGCGAAAATTAATTTTAAAAAAACCCTCCTCATTGAAACTTGAGAACACAAAACAACCATTATTAAAAATGTTTGTTCTAACTTAAATTTGTCATTTATAAGTGATGTGACTGTACATTTTCTCCATATTCAGTTAACAGTTTATGTGTTTATATATTTAGAATTAACATGTTTATATCCCATGGGGTTCTGACATGCTCACTGTTTGATTTCCTGTTAATATAAAGATCAACCCCAAGGCAAGATGCAGCTTTTGTTTGTTATTGCTCAGTTTTAGAGGTGTTATTCCAGTCAGTGTTTCTGATTGTCAGGTTGTACAGTGTAGTGCCTCCTTAATGAATTACAGCATGCAAGTCTTTGTCTGTCTTGGAATCTGTTCTCAGGTCTGGATCAAACATGTACCCTATGTATTAAGTCCTATCTAATGGGAGCACAATGGACTGCAGTTTTGCAGTATTCACTAGAACACTGGTTTGTTGTTCTACTTTAATTAACCATAGTCACGTAGATGTTTACCAGTGACATTTGTTGTTTTTGCTTAAATGGCAGTTTCTAGATATTACTAAACAAACTGTATTTGTGTCCTGTAACAAAGTTTGTTGTAAATTGTGTTTACTTTCTTGGTTGTATTTTTTAATGTAACTTTAGATTGTATTCAATAAAAAATAAAGTGTTTACAACCACAAAATAGTCTACCTTTATATTAAAAAAATTTGCATGTATTTTTTATCGAGAGAGGCCTTGATATCATATAGGTATTTTGCCTGTTGGCTGGTCCCCAACTAGCATTATAATTAGGAATAAATATTGTTTAAACCACATGTATTTTTTAATGAGTTAATTTTTTGATACATACAGGTATAACAATTAAATACCTTATTAAAATTTCAAAATTCAAGTGCTTAAACTTTTAATAAGAAATGTGCTAAAAAGCAGCTGACTTGTCAAAAAAAGGTAAAATGAGTTTGTAAAGTATTTGCAAAGATTTTCATATATAATTAGGTTTTGTATATATTCATTTACCAATGGTAAACACATTTTTTTGTATTATCTTATTAAAGAAATGGTTATGAGATAATAAAGGAACAGTAATAGTGTTTCCATTTCTAAAAGCTATTTCCAAGGTGCACACTAGCTGTATCAGTTGTAATCTACATTAATCATGTTAACAGTATTACACCCACACAGGGCCTCCCATAGTCTACGAGAACAAAGGTCATGGGTCGGAAAGTGATGCCTTATCTCTGATTGGTGTTCATTCTCAGAGAAGGAAGGAACCAGGACTTTTATTGCATGTTTCTGCTACAAGTTTGATTAGAGAACATTGGGCCGATTGTCGGCAGAGTGTGTATACCTACGTCTCTGATAGTTGACGTCCAGAGAGGATATATACTTTCATCTTGTGAGAGGCCAGGACGATATAAGAGTCAGGCGATCATTATGACATCTGTGGCACAGCTTAGGACTTTGGTGCATTATTCTTAGAGTCTAGCTTGTGTGTTGTGCGAGAACAAGACTTAATTGTGGGAAAATGGTATGTTTTAGAAGGCAGCTGTTTGGTTTGGCTCCGTTCAAGTGATTTCTTTCCCAATGGGTCATTAGATCATGACGACAGGCTTGGTTATATATTGTGTATGTACGAGTCTGGGCTGACTCACTGATTTGAATCACAGATATTCTACTATCACTGGTATCAAAGTATTTTTCTTTTCTGAAAATTTTCTTTTGAGATTTTTCTTTTCTGTTTTTTTTTTTTTCCTTCTTTTTTTTGTTTTTGTGTGTAAGTCTAAATTGATTTGTGGCAAGTTTCTGCCAGAATATTTCTCAACGGATGCCAAAAATAATTGTTTTCTTTTTTGGATTGTAGAGGAAAGTGGAAGGATGATTTGTAGATGAAGATACCTGGGCACAAATACTACCTACAAGAAATTTGTGTCAACACACAAAAGTAAGTGGCTTATTGCTTTTATTTAGTCTGCTTATAACAATTTAACTCTGTGCTCTGCCAAATATAACACACACATTTTAGAATTTAATTAAGAACAAATGACTTAAGTACACAGGAAATGTAATCAAGGATTGAAAAAGTAGAATCGAAGTCTCACTTCCCAGAGAAAAAGGAGAAGTTTGATAAGAATGGATAAAGTGAACATAGCATTGTTTAGCAGAAACTAATCAAGGATTGAAATAATAGAAGTGACTTCTCCCGTACCTAAAACGTGGGAAATGGATAACAATGGTTACAATGCGCATCTATTGCAATTACATGTAGTATTTTTGGGCATTACTGAAATGATTCGAGTTGAGAACCAAACAACACTTGACTGATCAACTTTAAATGCATGTAGCATGATATGTAGTGTGTCATGCGTTGATGTACAGCCTCCAGCCAAAGTGAACAAGGGACCGACAAGGTGCTAAGTGGACTGTCTGTTGTGGGATGTTGTTTTTGTTCAGCCAAAGTGAACAAGGGACCCACAAAGTGCTGAGTGAACTGTCTGTTGTGGGATGTTGTTTTTGTCCAGCCAAAGTGAACAAGGGACCGACAAGGTGCTGAGTGGACTTTCTGTGGTGGGATGTTGTTTTTGTCCAGCCAAAGTGAACAAGGGACCGACAAGGTGCTGAGTGAACTGTCTGTTGTGGGATGTTGTTTTTGTCCAGCCAAAGTGAACAAGGGACCAACAAGGTGCTATAATTTTTGTTTTGTTTTGTTTAACAACGCACTCAACACATTATAAGTACGGTTATATCGGCGTCGGACATATGATTATGTCGAGAAAAAAACCCAGTGGTTAGCTGACGGGGATCGATCAGGCGGGCACTGTACCGCTGGGCCATGCTGCCTGCTAGGTGCTATAAAGTGGACTGTCTGTTGTGGGATGTTGTTTTTGAAATTAGATTAAGTCCAAAATATTTTTTTGAAAGTTGACTTCTTACATTAGCAAAAAACCTTTGGTGAATGAAAGCACCATTTCTTCAGCAGGAATAAAATGTCTGAGAATGTAGTTGTGGTTGAGTAATATTGTTAGGAGCGTAAACTATAACTAGAAGTAATTTGTGTTGATGGTCAAAAGTAGGTTTTTCTTATAGGAATTTTGAAAGGTATTCGTTGTCATGACAAACTAGTTCATTTTATGTTATGGCTAAAAAAAACAAATTCCAAGATGAAAAACCTTCCCCCTAAAACAAAATGCATATTTTATTTAGTCTTATAGATATTTATCAGAACATTTAATTTTTTTTTTTTTTTCCCATTTACAAATTATTGTATTTTATACATTAACTAGATGAAGGTTATAAAACATAACATTGTAATTAATGAAAAATAACCAAAGTATATTACATCATAAGTAATTGGTAAAATATCTTCAGCCAACTTGAAAGAAATAAGTATAGCTTATAGTACCACAAAGTACAAATTGTTAGTAAACTAACTTTTTGTATCAGCCCTATGTTTTAGATACCTGTATAGGTAATTACAATACCAGCTGTGTTGTTAACTCTTTGTAATTGATGCATAATCAATGTACTGTGTTTATAGTGCTGTCAAAACTTAGTTTATTGTAGTCACAACATGCATTATAATGTGTGTGTGTGTGTGTGTGTGTGTGTGTGTGTGTGTGTGTGTGTGTGTGTTCACCTGATAATGTATGCCTTACCCTTCCATTTTTTTATTTTTTTTTTATTTATTTTTTTAACAACGCACTCAACACATTATAAGTACGGTTATATCGGCGTCGGACATATGGTTATGTCGAGAAAAAACCCCAGTGGTTAGCTGACGGGGATCAATCCTAGACCGACCGCGCATCAGGCGGGCACTGTACCACTGGGCTATGCTGCCCGCTGCCTTACCCTTCAAAGTACAAATATGACTGGGTAAATTGAAAACATCTGAAATGCAACCTTTGGGGGAAAATATATGAAGAGTTTATTTCGAAAATGTGATATGTGCCAATTTTTAAATACTGTTGAGGTATACAATAAAGTTGTCATTAAAAAGAGAAGTTTCAGATTAGGAAGAAATGAGAATTTAAGGAGAGAAAGTAAAAGGGGGTGATGGGATAAAAATAAATAAATAAACAAAAGAAAAATGTTTCCATTAAAATGAGATATACTATTATATGCCCATTGAACAGAATGTTAAAACTGTAATATGTGATATATATGCTACATCATGTTGCAGAAAAACAATGATTTTTCTCAGAATGACTTAATGGATATAATATATTATAGCCTTTTGGAATTGAACTATTCATATAAATTAAAACTAAAACTTGTAATTATAAGGTTTAAATATGTAGCTATATACACTGACTCATACACCCAGAGAGGCAAAACAAAATAAGGAACAGATGCAAATATTGTGTTAATTTTAACTGTATTATGTAAGCAGGGTTTTTTTAATTTTTTAATTTTTTTATATTTTTAAATATGATGTTAAAAACCTAAATAAGTTAGATTTGCAATAGACAAAGCACTGCAAGTGATCCAGATTACATTATGTTTTCAAACAAGTGATTCACTTATTTTTCTGACGTGGACGTCACAACATGTTAGTTGTATGATCCTGATGATTGCACCAAGCAGATAACACGAACTTGTTTACGATCATAAAAAATAATCATTTCTAATTCATGTGTGAAATAGCTAGTCACACGTGTTTGGTTTGTTGCCAGTAGTTTTCAAATATGCTATACAGTATGTGTATGTCTAGTAATGTAAGGATGTACAGGTACATAATTCTTTAAATTAAAAAACAAAAACAAACCCCAAAATCAAAACAAAGCAAAATGATTTTTTTTAGTAAGATACCATAAGATAAAATTTGATTGCGTTTGAACATTCTACATTGAACTTATTTATTTGCATGTACATACTTTTTTTAATTTTATGAACTGGTTTTTAGATGTTTTCTTATTTTAATATGAATACTAGGAGAAAATATGTTATCTATAGATTCACCTAAATTGAAAATATATAATTTATATACATATCCCGTAACTGCATTATTAGCCAATATATTTGTCTGTGCCAGTTAGCATATTTTACATTTACAAACAATTCACATGAAATCACTAGGGTATTATGGTACATTATTAATATTTTATTAATTTTACTACCTGTTGTGTTGTTTTCCACTAATATCAGGATTATACGTATATATATGTAACTTTTTTTTAATTGACACTTTTTTTGAATTGACAACAATTGTGTAATTAATTATATGGCTATATAATGTATTGGTAAATATATTTTACTGCTTATAAGTTATAAAGTAGCACCCCACCCAGATGGTCTCCCCATGAACAGAGTTCGTGACATTTATACGATGTCGAATGGCTGCAATCAGTGTATATCTGGGATCATTTACACAATTCACAATCAATTTATCATTGCAAATTGTTGACATTTAAGTAATTAAAACTCCATTAATTGCTGGGCTCACTCTTTGACATGCCGAAACACAGACTTTGTAAATGCAGGTTTTAACCAGTTACCTTTCTTCTGGGCCCTCATAAGGTGATTCTATCATCCCACTAGGATTTATTTATAATTTATTTATCAATTATTCTGTTTTATTTGCCCCACCCCCCATTAATTTTTGATTTTAGAAAATGTTATTATATAAATGCAGGTTTTAACCAGCTCATATTATACAGTGTTCCTTTTTGGGGGATTCATTTATTTATTTATCAATTATTGTGTTGTATTTTTGGGTAATGTTATATACAAAATTGTACTTTTGTCTTGAAAAGTGTATTTAAACGAGATCGACCCAAGTTTTTAAACACAACAGCATATTATCACTATTTAGAGTCATGTATGATCACTAAAATAAAACAGTTATATTTTATTGTTTAGATTATCCATTTCTGTACATCCAAAGTGTTTCTGGTCATCCTGGAGTTTATAATAAAAAAAAAATGATTTTTTATATTTAAAAAAGCACATACAAGTCTCAGAAGTAACGGTTATTGATTCAAGTTCTAGTCTATTTTTAAGGATATTTCCTGTTTTAGCATCACAGACTCTTCTTTTAGTCTGTTGTAACTTTACCCAAATGTGTTACAGGTTTGTAGATTAACTAAACTTAGTGTCCATTTTTACGAGCTAAAACTAGTATCTGCGCTATAGGTTTTAAGCATTGTTGCCAAAATTGTACCCATTCCCCCCCAAAGTTGCCAGTGTACTACTTGCATTTTTTTTCCATTATTCCTTTTCTTCTTATTAAAATACCTCTAAACCAGTATATTAGATGACCATTTTTTTTTAAATGAGCTGAGTTGAAACATGTCATTAAGGATTCCGTTTAAATAAATAATAAAATAAATACTGTGTAGCATGATGTAGATTTATTTCAGTGCTGAT
The DNA here is from genome assembly GCA_016106625.1 of Dracogyra subfuscus. Lineage (NCBI taxonomy): Eukaryota > Metazoa > Mollusca > Gastropoda > Neomphalida > Peltospiridae > Dracogyra > Dracogyra subfuscus. The sequence continues at coordinate 7,177 of JAECMU010026821.1, read as the reverse complement.
AGGTTCTGAGAGCATATAGAGGGATCTACTAGGTATTCAGAAATGTTTTAATGTTTTATTACGCCTCTTGCTGACATGAGCTGATATAAAAAGGTCATATCCTTATCTTTTAGACAGACAAATACATGTAGCTCATTATTTATTGACTAGCACCATCTTCTATGCATAACTTGTACATGGGATCACAAGATATAAAGAAGATTTATTACATAAAATACCTCATTAGATTGCAACTCAAAATAACCATGTAAACACGTGTACTAAAGAAAAGCATCAAGATATGTAAACACGTTGGTGAACATGGATACACCAGAAGTTTTTAATGTTTTTTTGTTTAATGATACCACTAGAGCACATTGATTTATTGATCATTGTCTATGGGATGTCAGACATTTGGTAATTTTGATAGTCTAGAGAGGAAACCAGCTACCTTTTTTCCTTTAGTAGTAATGGATCTTTTATATCCCACAGACAAGATAGCACATACCATGGCTTTCAGTATATACTGGTCATGGTGCACTGGCTGGAACAAGAAATGGCCCAATAGGCTCACAGACGGGGATTGATCTCAGACTGACTGTGCATCAGGAGGATGCTTTACCACAGTCATGTCCTGCCCCATTTACTAAAGAAAAGCAACGATATATGTAAACACCAGAAAAGCAACACGGTAGATGTCTTCACAGAGTATATGCAAAGATATTTCAACAAAATTTGAATCCGGACCAACTTAAAAAGTGTAAATTTGTACAATTTAACAAAATATGCCTTAAAACTTACTGATTTAAAAAGTAGAGGTTTTATAACCTAATAAAACTTACTTTTTTTTAAGCAACCACCTTTAAAAACAACCTTTGATCTGAATGATCATATTATTTTCATTTCACATAAATTGCATTTTGAACTATGAACAAAAATACATTGAATTTGACAAAATGGATAATTTAAGCCAGAAGTTGTAAATGATGTGTTATATATTAAAAAAGGCTAGGGACCCATATTAGGAAGCCATTTTTTATCATATTTTGATGGCCCTTTAATGTTCTCATAACATAGATTTCACTGCCTATGGAAATGTACCATTAAAAATAATTTGTTCAGGTAAATAGGTTTATTTTTACACTGAAGATTTTGATTGCTATAACATCAGCTATTTGTTTTCCTTTCTTTAGAAATGTTAAATACCTGAACCAGCAATAGTAAAGACCTTTTAAACTTTGAGCTTTTGATCTGTGGCCTGGCTTAATTATTTAATACATTGAAGCAAGTTGGCCACAGAGGAAAAACAAGCATAGTGTAAAGTAATATGTTGGTGGTATTTATGAAGTGGGCCACAAATAACAACAATCTCTTTGAGTTGAAATTTGTTTGGGTCAGCAGAGGAAATGGCCCATGGCAGGAGAGCATGTTTATGGAGATTCATGGTCCAGGCTGCCATGGGCTCTCGTTAGTTCCTGTAAACAATGGTTGGGACAGAAGACATGTTTATGTGATGTCACTGATGTTGTATACATGGGAGGGAGATCACCACTGGCGGTGTTTACACAAGGATGGGAAAGGCAGAGCAGCCTGGTCACATCCAGAAACAGACTCCCTGTTTGTCACCCCTGCCCCTCTGTAAACAATTCATAGCAGCAGCTACTTAGCACTGACTGTCTAATCGGATGATGTCACTGAAAAAGAAGCTGTCTTCTTTTGGCAAGAATATGTTGTTGTAAAGGTATAATCTTATTTCAGATTTTTTTAAAGAAATTTTTTTTTAAAGGTTGACTGAATTTGATTTGAAATTTGGAAAAAAACACCTATGTAACTACTAAGTAGAGTTTCAGTTTTTAAAAAACTATTTCATCTTTTATTTATAAATGGCTATAGCATCTTTGGTACTAGTTATGCACCTTCAAGAAAGAACATTCTGAATAAATATTCAATGGTCTCTGTCTTGTACTGGGATGTGAATTAAGAATTTTAGATATTATTGAACAACATTTTCAATTAGGGCCGATATGAATTTAGAATTTTAAAAATCCAATAACCATGGAAGTACAATTATATAAAACAAATAGTACAAAATTCTCACATAAGGCTGATCATGATACAAAAAATATTTTCTATTGTTAATAATTTTCTTTTTTCTAACAACACTACTTTAACAATTACTTAATTATGTGCTGAAATTGCACTGCCAACCTTTTAATGCTGCATTGTATAGTCTTTAATTATGTTCATGGCAATGAATATTATGAACAGTAAACCTTCAGAACCAATATATGTTTAGCATGAAAAATGCTTTAATAAAATATGTGCATTATAATACCATCTTACTTTTCATAACCAAGCACTTAAAGTGTCACCACAATCATTATTTATTATCTACAGTATTTATTTATGGCCACAGCATTGTCATTAACTATGAAATCATAGCTTTAAATTACTGTTTAAGATGTCTATGTTATTGAGTGTTCAATGACTATTAATAGTGTTGTACGTTCTTATTTTTCATAGCTATCCACTGTAGAGTGACAACATAATCAGCATTTATTATTTATTCATGCCCACAGCATTGTCATTAGTTATGGAATTGTAGGTATAATTGCCACAGCAGATTCCTGTGTTAGTGGGTGTATGAATATGACCAGTGTGGCAGCAAGCTGTATGTTAATGTTGTTTGTTTATACACAGTGAACGTTCCTGGGCACAGTTCCAGTACACCGTTAATCATTTGTTGTATACAAATGATTGGATGGAGTTGTAACTCTGCCAATGTGCTGTCTGTCAGTAATGAGTTGTGTTGGGTGTCTCTAAAAGCATTAGCTCTGTGGGTATAATTATATGGCAAAAAGGTACTGAGATAGGATGGCATATTACATTGGCAGATTCATTATAGAATTTGTGTGCTGTCCATACTGGGGTATACTTAAATGAATGTTACTTGATCCATATTGGACTATATTTATGTTCCACAGGATCTCCATGTTATTACTGGGGTAGACTTAAATGAACATCCATATTGGATGGCATATTACACTGGCGGATTCTCTATAGTGTTTGTATGCCATTCAGTCTTAAATGAGCATCACATGATCCATATTGGACTATATTTATGTTCCACAGGATCTCCATGTTATTACTGGGGTAGACTTAAATGAACATCCATATTGGATGGCATATTACACTGGCGGATTCTCTATAGTGGTTGTATGCCATTCAGTCCATACTGGAGTAGACTTAAATGAGCATCACATAATCCATATTGGACTATTTATGTTCCATGGGATCTTCATGTTATTACTGTGGTAGACTTAAACGAACATCTTTATTGCATGGATGGCATATTACACAGAACTTTGGCAGATTCTCTCTAGTACTTGCAAGCCATGTTATCTATTCTAGGGTAGACATATATATGAATATCACATGATCTATATTGGACTATTTATGTTACATGGGATCGCTATGTTGTATGTGGTATTGTATGGGAATAATATTTTGGTAGATTTTTGTATGTCACATGATAAATGTTGGGGTATATTGCATCAGGTATGTGTCCCAAGAGCATGCAGTACCAGCATGAGCAATGTGGATATGGTCTGTTTTGATGATTATATTCCATATATAGTAATCCAGTTGTTATGACCAAGAGCTATTATAGTTGTTTTTGATGATTCTATCCTAAAGTAATATTTCTTGATAAAGAATTGGCATCAGTGTATGTAACATCAACCATGCTGTATTTACTGTAAAATACTTTATTTTCGAGGGGTGTAATTTTCGCGCTAAAGAAAAATCACCATGTTCGCGGAATTAATATTTCGCGCATCCTTGATTAAACTTTTTTTTTCGTTTTTTAACACCACTATTATTTATCAATAAATCCTGTTTTTACAGTCAATGCATAAGCAATATTAACTGTCGGTAGGCTACCTTGACATGGGCTTAATTAGTCCTGGATACTTTATCAATCAAGACTTGGCCTACAAATAAAGACGACCAATCGATCGTGTCTGCATTCTACCATTTCAAATGATTAGTGTTATAACAGGTAAAGGGTCTCACTGAAATTGGGTAAATGGCCGCTTGTAAGCATTATATTATATAACGAGGTGTTAATCTTTGTAATTCAGTACCGGTATTGTATCGTAATTCATCCACAATGTCTTTACTTCCCCGAAACCCAAAACGCCCCGTTTCCCAAAACCATGCGAAAGTAAAACTGAAAACGAGGCAGAAAATACGTCAGCTGACAAGGATACTCCTAAAACGCGAACGCGTGGTGAAGAAATAGAGGAGGTCTTTCTTAAACGGGTGAGCGATACAGTAAGCAAACATTCAAATTCCATACAAGTTGGTAATTAACTGGGACCAGACTGGAGACAGTGGAGTATCACTCATTCCTGGGGCTAATTGGACCATGGAAGAGAGAGGCGCTAAACAGGTGACAATATCGTGTGTTGACGACAAACCATAGATCACGGTTTTGTTGGCGATCACCAAAAGTGGAGACATGTTACCACCCCAAGTCATCTACGCTGGAAAAACAGACCGGGTCATCTACAACAATTAATCTGTCACAATCTGTTTGGTTTAATTTTTCACGGGTTCTAAAATTCGCGCTAAATGTTTTTGCGCGAATAGCGCGAAAATTAAGTCCCCGCGAAAATAAAGTATTTTACAGTAACTGGAATCATATCCTGGACTAGTCCCTTGATGTGTTTATTAGCCATTTCCCCCTTCTGATTTAGCTTGTTAGTACAACTACTCAGTATCTGTGACACAAATGGTGAGCAACGGTTTCTCCACATGTGTAATACAGCTTGTTATATAACATCAACCATGTTGTATTTGACTGGAATCATATCCTTGATGTGGTGTTTCCCCCCTTGCTGTTTAGCTTGTTAGTGCAACTCACAAACAGTGAGCAAAAGCTTTTCTGCATGTATAATATGACTTATTATGTACTGTGGGCTAAGTTCTAAGTTCTACGTTTTTTACGTACACATTCAGAACAAGCTGTTGTAGCGTACGCCTGTCGCAGTCGCAGGGACAGGCCTTGGTCGGATCCCTCCTTCTGAGACAGGAAAGGTGTAGGGGAGGGTAAGAGAGGACCGCCTGCACTATCAGGTTCAAGGGAGAACCAGTAGTCCAATCAACTTGGTGGCAGGTGGGGGTTATGTGGGTGCTATTGAATTTTGATACCCCAATGGGTGTGTCCGAAAATAAGGTTATGAGCGCAATTTAAATGTAGGAATTTTGGCGCAATTTTGATGGTCGTTCTAAATTGAAACTGTGGGCATCACTGCCAATGTATATATATTACCAACCATGTTGTATCTGACTAGAACCATATGCTGAACTAGTTCCTTGGTGTGTTTATGAGCCATTTCCCCCTTGAGCTTTAGCTTGTAATAATAATAATAATAATAATAATAATAATAATAACTTTATTTAATGAGGGTGACAGGTTGGTACAACTCCTCTGTATCTGTGACACGAATGGTGAGCAAAGGTTTGTCATATGTGTAATACAGCTTGTTATGTACCATGGGCATCAGTACCAGTGTATGTAACATCAACCATGCTGTATTTGGCTAGAACCATACTGTGGACTATAGTTCATCCATGTGGTGTTTGTTAGCCATTTTCTCCCTTGAGGTTTAGGGTGTCAGTACAACTCCTTAGTGTATCTGTGACACCAACAGTAAGTAAAGGCTTGTCTGCAATACAACTTGTTATGTACCATGGACATCAGTGTCAGTGTATATCGAAATGCTTCACTTTATATGTTCTCTGGCAGCCCCAGAATGGAGCACTCAGGCTGCTCCTGAGCCTGACTGGCCTAAAAGCTGTATTATCTACAAGCAGGCTGACGGCCAGACATGACAGGTCGACACAAGGTACAAATTAGTGCACACTTGAGGATATGTTGGTATATCCAGTCAAAGAGCTAATAGGTCTTGTTTGACAGGCTCCAATATACATCTTGACGCTCTGTTGGCAAACGCTGACAGTCAAGTAGTCTCCCTTTGTGATGGTGTTTGTTTTTGTTTTATGTCATAGAAGATTGGATTAGCTTCTTTTGTGCTGGTGGTGCAGGCACCTTTGACTTGAGTGTTACTGTAGAGAAATTTTACTTTGATCTCAGTAGATAAATGTGCATCAGTCATTTTATCTTATCATCCCATCTTATCTGGTATATGATTTGTAGCAACCAAGTACAGTAAAATTATTAACTGCACTGTAAACCTTCTTACCCAATAATTTAGCATTGATGAGAAAAGTAAAGTGTGTCCTGAAAGGAGAGGTGGTTACATAAATGAGGTATATATTGCATTTTCCAGTTTGTGTCATTTAAGGGTTTTCTGGACATTAGGGGTGGGTAATCCATTGATAAGAGTAAATGGCCTGAGATGCTTGTGTAAAATGATAGAACCTCCTTGGTGGACCCCATTCACTGAGTGGGTTTTTTACCATCCCAACTAGTGCCTCATGACTTGTATATCAACGGTAGTGGTATGTGCTGTCCTGTGTGTAGGAAAATGCATATGAAAGAACCTTTGCTGCTAACAGGAAATGATAGCTGGTTTACTTTGACTATGTCACAGTGACCAAATGTTTGACATCCAATAGCTGATGATTAATATATCAATGTGCTCTAGTGGTGTCATTAAACAAAAGAAACTTTTTATAAACTTGTTAAACATACCGTACTTAACAAGCTCCAATTCCTGTAATGTCCTTTGAACTGAAAATGTGAACATCTTATAGCATGGGGTGATTGCAATTTAGTTTTTTTTTCTTCAGATTTCTTTGTCCATGATTGGATTTTAATAAAAAAATTTGTATATCATATTTCGGTGCTTACCCTTGATTAACACCCATCAGTTGTGCTGGAGTACCATTAAACATTAGTTCATTCTTTCTTCTATTCAGTCATCCATTAATTCATTCCATTAAAAGAGCTGTAATTATGGGAAAACATATACACACTGACATGTGCATATGCACTTTGGTAGAGTATGCTAATAAGTCATGACGTTATATATTAAAAGAATCCTTCATATGTGTCCATGTGGGACAGGGCTATTCCACCCGAGGGTACATAATTTGTTGTCAGGGACGAGGCTTACCATTTCTTGCATTATTTTGCCGTTAACGTGACGTCAGCCATTGTTAATATCGG
>JAECMU010026819.1:0-12915 GCA_016106625.1 Dracogyra subfuscus | reverse complement strand
AAATCTATTTACTGACATCTTTATATTAATTTCAAGAGTAAACTCCACCTTGTACATAATGACAGCCCAAACAAGTAAATGCTAAATTAGGTAGAATATCATTAAATAGATATTTACAAAATATTTACGTGTCAGTTTAATATGAAAGAAATAATTGACGAAAATCAGTTTTATTCTATTTTTTCCGACACTACTTTAGTTTATAATAAAATGGTTTAATATAAACACATTGTACAGTGTGCTGTGCAAAAATAATCATTCTTATATCACACAAGATATACATCTAATATGTACATGTATGTCTGTTGGAAACTATTTTCATTTAATTTCAACTTATTTCCATGCGTATATCCCATTAAGGTTCAAACACGCTGTCCTGAGCACACGCCTCAACTATCTGGTCTGTCTGTCTGTCCAGGTCAGAGGGTTAGTGGTTAGTTGAGACTGAGAGATAAGTCTGTGTGGTGGTCTTACACTTGCCTACTTAGTCGTTAAAACTTGCTCTGGGTGGGAGCCAGTATACCAGGCTGCGCACCAAGTACCTACCAGCCTTATGTCCAGTTGCTTAACCACGACACCACTGAGGCTGGTTGTCACACCTGCAGGTTTCATTCTCTGGTATTTCACAATTAGTTAAATCCACAAATATAGGCTAATGCCTGCTGGCCAATCTACAGGCTGCTATTTTTTAATATATATATATATATATACTAGTATATATATATATTGTTTAAACAAACTTTTGTTTTGACACTGTGTTTTTTCTCTTGCAGCTCCAGATTTGGGATACAGCTGGACAGGAGCGATTCCGCACCATCACACAGAGCTACTACCGCAGTGCAAACGGTGTGATCATCGCCTACGACATCACCAAGAGATCATCCTTTGACAACATTCCTCGATGGCTGGAAGACGTGAAGAGATATGCAGGAATCAATATAGTTCAGCTTATTATAGGTAAATTATAGATGACATAGATCTACCATAGGTTTCTTTAAAATTGTAAGTATTGCCGAGATCATCACACACACTATGTGACACAGGGGTGTAGAAATGGAAAATATTTTACTAGCCCATCAGACTAGAACCAATTGAAATTTACTAGCCCGTCAGTATTTCTACTAGTCAGCCAGCCTATAGAACAATACATGTATATTATTGTTTAACAATGTTATAATATATATGATGAAAGCAATAATAAGGACACTTGGTTGGCCAAGTGATCAACATCACTTAACAAACAAAATCAAGCCTCAAACCTTGATTGACAAAACAGTAAATTTTGAAATATTCTGGTAAAGAAAACCTTTTTGACATTTATTTCATATAGATTTACAAATTTCAAGTGACACCCCACAAATATTTAACAGAACGATCTATTAAAAACACACCAGCACCAAGCAATTTCTAACACATACTGACTTTTGAATAATTTGTTTGAATGGTTTGGAATTCTGACATACCTGATTTGGAAAAAGATAGATCACCCATCGGACTGGTAGTTGTATTATTTAAACTCGTCCGTCAGAATTGGCACTCACATTTCGCGAGCAGGCAAGTACTTTCTACATCGCTGACACATTGCAGTCTTTTCATATTATCCAAAGCCATTGTGTTCAGAATTGGCTGGAATTGTAACACCAGTCATCGGTTATAATAGTTTGCACTAAACAATCAACTTTAGATTACACAATTTTAGAATTATATGAACATAAGAAAGAGTTTTAATTTGTGTGTTCACCAGAATAGATCATACAAATGGATAATTTTACCTTTAATAACTATTTAATATCTTTCTTTCTTTAAGTACACTTGAAAACCAACACAAATCCAAACATATTTACAACAATTTCATCATATCTAAACTGGAGGAGCAATCGTAGTTAACATATTCCCACACGATCAGTCATTATTATTTTTATAATCAATCAATCTATAAGCATACAGGCATCCATTTTTATAGAGGAGGAGGGCAGCTGAATTTTGCCCGAATTAAATGAACATGCCCTAGTCTGGATAACCTCAGCTATTAATATTAGCATTACTTCCAATATATATTTTAAAAGGATTCACTTCACATTGTTAAATGAATTATAACTAATATTGTGGTTAGAATTATGGAAATACACAGTGAAATGGTTTCAGGCAAGCTCATTTTTCCCAAATATTTATCTCTTTGTGTATTTTGCTGTTATTTAAGGATTTGCTCCAGCTAGGGGTAGGGGGACACTTGCCCCCCTTTATTGTACACTTATGGTAACATCAGTAGAGCCAAACCAGTCAGGTTTAAAACAAATTATAATCAGTCAATTTCTCATAATAATCTTTATTGTCTGGTATTTAATATATCCATGTGTTACCAGGTTATATTGATGTCTGCGCTATCCATTATTTATGTTTTTGTTGTTTGTCAGGAACTAAGAATGACCTTGAGAGTCTGCGTGAGGTGAGTGCGGAGGAGGCGAGGAGTTACTCCCAGCAGCACGGCATGCTGACCCACGTGGAGACGAGTGCCAAGGAAAACAACAATGTCGACGATGCTTTCTTAAGCATTGCCAAGGTACAATCATTTTTCAAATCTTACAACAGCTAACAAAATTTAAATGGGCATGGCATAGCTCAGTGGTAAAGCACTCTTTTGATGTTTGGTCAGTCCAGGATTGATCCCCTTCAGTGGTCTATTTCTCATTCCAGCCAGTACACCACAACTGGTATATCAAAGGCCATGGTATGTACTATCCTGTCTGTGGGATGGTGCATATAAAAGATCCCTTGATACAAAAGGAAAATAGTAGAAGGTTTCTGAAATTCCTTTCTAAGACTTGTATCAAAACAATCAAATTAAAATTATCTCCACTATTACATGTGGATCAAACAGCAGCCAGCTGGAGCTCATGTCCACCATTCAAACATTCCGAATTGTCCTGAGGGTATATGACATTTTTAATGGGAATTATGAATGCCTTAAAACATGTTTTATTTTATAAAATAAATAATTTTTAATATAAAACTGAAAACTGATTTAGCTGGGTTTTTTTTAATAAATAACTATTTTGTAATGTAAAAGTGAAGTGTGATGATAACCAATCCCATACATATTGGTATGGTTCGCTGTACTGCAGACCGATATTTTTTGAATTTGTATGCTCCCAAATAACGTTATAAAAGGCAAAGGGTGAGTGGTCAATATTTAAATTATTATTTACAGATAAAATATTACCTGGACATAGTGTCTACACAGTGATCTCAGCAATCTGATTAAAATGTGTTCTACTGGTCTAAATAAGGCATAAAACATGTAATTTACACTCGGAATGTTTTCAATTATTTTCAAATTTTCAAAAGTTTTGATTGGTGGACATGAGCTGCTGTTAGATCCACATGTAATAGTGGAGCTAATTTTAATTAGATTGGTATGAAAGTTATCAAATGTGTGACATGCAGTAGCAGATGATCTGCAACAGCATTGTTATCATTATTGCTTATTCACTTTATTATATGTACTAAATTGGATTGCAAGATGGTCTGAATTTCAAGGGCTGCTATAATCAGGAGATACATAGTCAAAGCAAATATATATTTTGGGCCCTAGGCTACTTATCCTGACATATTCTGATATATGTTATCAGCCCCAGTAATAATCATTTAAACAGCACAAAGTCTAAAACGTTTATCAATTCTGTTTTATTTATTTACTGTTCAACAGTGAGGAGTTTATCAAAACTAGTCAATAGTAATTTAATGATAAAAAATAACTTGTAGTGTGTCACCTTGAGATGTTACTCTTCATTCTAAATTATTACCAACCCCTGTGATTTACAAAATGCCTACAGTAAAAGAAATATGCTATGGGAACAAAACTGAATATAGTCCACAGCCAAAAAGGTACAGTGGAGAATTAAAATCTCTATAGCAATTTCCATGGGATTGGTGTGGACAATTGCAGGGTTTGTATTTCTACAAGTTTTTATATATATGCTTCCAAACTTGATGGTCAACATTCAAAGGGAAGTAACTCTTTGCAAAATTGAAAAGACCAGACTGCTATGTTATGAATATCTTTATATTGGTTTGAGGTGACCAAACTTTATGTTATTAATAAGCAAAATCTGTTGTCAAGAAAATATTTGTGATTTATTCATTATTTGAAGCTTTTTCTTTTTTGTTTGTCATATTTTAGGAACTAAAGAGGCATTATGGGTGGGAATAATTCTAAGTTGTTATCAAACTTTTCAAACAGTTTCCATTTTGATTTATTCATTGCTTAAAATTTTTTCTTTCTCATGCTTTAGGAACTAAAGAGACAGTATGGTGTGGATATCAAAGAAATCATTCTGATTTATTCTCAATACTTGAAGTTTTCTTGATTTTTCTCATGTTTTTTAATGTCATGGAAATAATTCTGATTTATTAATTACTTGAAAACTTGTTTTTTATGTTTTAGGAACTAAAAAGGCATTATGGTGAGGATATCAAGGAAATAATTCTGTTTTATTCATTACTTGCAGATTTCTTGTTTTTCATGATTTAAGAGGTGGTATATTCAGATTTATTCATTACCACAGTCGTTTTTTTTTAATGTTTTAGGAAACATTCATTACCACAGTTGGTTTTACTTTTTTATGTTTTAGGAACTAAAGAGGCGTTATGGAGGGGATATAACTCTGGATGGGTCTGACATGGACGGGATCCGACTTAGCTCACAGAGCATAGGCACAGACAGATGGAGCTGCTGTAAGAGCTAACACAAGCTGTAGGAGCTAACAGGAGCCTAGGAGCTGACACAAACTGTAGGAGCTAGCAGGACCTGGAGCTATTTGTCATAGAGAATGATTGGATCATCAAATCTGGAGCTTTCAAAACATTTCCATCCTGGACTCCATGAAATGGGAACAAAATAGTTTGTGGGATCAATTCTCAGTGATTTCCCATTCCAAACATTACTCCACAAAGCTGTGGTATGTGCTATCATGTTTGTGGTATAGTGTATATTATAACTGACTCCTTGCTGGTAATTATAAAGAATAGCATATGAGAATCAACTTTCTGTCCTCACTCTCTTGCTCTCACTTAGTGAAGAGACTGTCCTGAGTTTTCTGCCAATGTGACATGTTTTCAACTTAAGATCCTCTTTCATGAATAGGATCGATCCCCGTCAGCTAACCACTGGGGTTTTTTCTCGACATAACCATATGTCCGACGCCGATATAACCGTACTTATAATGTGTTGAGTGCGTCGTTAAACAAAAAACAAAACAAAACAAAATCTTTCATGAACAACATTACATATTAAATACAATTTATTCTTTAAAGTATTCTTTAAAATAGTGTCTTGCAAAAAGCAGTTAATTTTTTAGACTTACATATGAAAAACAACCCATCACTTGCTAAAATTATCAAAAAAGTAATTTTTCAAGAGACCGATGTATGTACAATTACCTTATCTTCTATTTAGTGGAGGCTGAGCTCGTGATTGTTATATATTTTATTTCATAATCACTCTAAAATACATCTCGGGAGTCCACACACTGTCCCAAACTCTCCACTCACCCTGCACTGTCTTTATTTCCAGCAGGTCATTTTTCGTTTGGCCTGCTTTTTTAAAACAATAACAGTAGGCCATATTTTACTTCCTCTTTCAAGCCCTGCTTAATGTTTTTAGTAGCTCCAACTTCATTGGATTTCCTGATATATATTTTTACATAACTACAAACATATTGCAAGATAGAATCAGGTTTAGGCTCTTATGAACATTAGGACGACCAGAAGTCCTTTGTATATATAAAAAGTGATATTTTAAACAAGAAAATACATACGTAACTTTAGTGACAGAAAAGGATGTAGTAGTTGGAAATATGTTACAATAGTAGAAAACTCTTTTATATGTATCTTTGGCAGGCTGCTCAGTACAGCATACTTGTTGAACTTTGATTTAATATTGGCATGTAATTAGTTATCATCATCTGTCTTCAAATACAGGGCTATCTCTGGCACTCACCAAATTTGCCAGTTGCTAATTTTAAAAACAACTGGTGAATTTTATTTTCATTTGGTGAAAGAATGTTATGCATTAATTGATATTTTGTTACAAAATAACTGGGTATTTATAAAATTTGGTAGTTAAATAGATAATTTGACAACATTTTCTGCGGACTTAGAGCTTGCCCTGAAATATCTATACTTACATACCATGCCTATAGAATGATTCCATTATAAAAACCAATTACCAAAGATAGTCTAATAACACCAGATGCACCTTCTAGGAATTCCATGTCGAGGCAGCTTGAATCACACTCTAAATCAATTAATAGGGCCCCGGTTCTTTCATCAAATAGATAGACAAATTCAGCATGTGATTTGGGTATGAAATGGTGGTGTAAAATGATTGTTATGATTTTATTTTGTGTCCTTGTTGGTGATTTATTTTGTAAATATGTGCCTGTAGCTGGTGTTTTAATGGTCTGTTTGTGTGTAATAATATAGTAAGACATGAGTTGGTTGGAAATGTTGAGTTCTGTACAAAGCCAGACTAATGAATGCTTGGTGTCCACATTAATCATTATGAATATTGCTGAACATCTCTGAGGAATCATTGCCTTCATTTCCCATGGCTAAAACATTGTACACCTTGATGAGGTTTACTATAGCGGATCCATGCCGTTGACTTTGTTCACCTGGGTGTAACCATCACATTGAGGTTTTCGTGTAACCATCACATTGAAATTTATTTCAGTGTAATCTTAATATTAAAGTTTCTTCATTGTTACCATGGAACTGGGGTTAACCTGGGCGTAACCATCACATTGAGGTTTTTGTGTAACCATCGCATTGCAATTTATCTCAGTGTAATTTTAATATTAAAGTTTCCTCATTGTAACCATGGAACTGGGGTTAACCTGGGTGTAGCCATCACATTGAGGTTTTTGTGTAACCATCGCATTGCAATTTATCTCAGTGTAATCTTAATATTAAAGTTTCCTCATTGTAACCATCAAACTGGGTGTAACCATCATATTGAGGTTTTTGTGTAATCGTTGCAGTTTACTCATTGTAACCATGGAACTGTGCTTCACATTGGTGTAACCATGAAACTATTTTCAGCTGAATAAGTATCACACCAAGTGTTTCATCAGTGTAATCATGACCCTGGGGACAAGATTGGTGTGACCATTGCATTGATGGTTACCTCATTGTTACCATCACAACTCATTGGTGTTTGCTTGGTTGTAACCATGTCATAAACTCACTTGGGTATAACCATGCCATTAAGGTCATTAAGATTGTCTTCCATATTAAGTTAGAGTGAAACCATTGTAGTCTTGTTTCCAACATTGTGATATTTTGTAAATTAATTATATATTGTCATGACTATAGTTATGAACATGGGCATACATAGGATTTTGAAAAGGGGGATTCGATTTTGAAAAGGGGGTTCCAAAATAGATTGCAGAGATATTTCTATGTTGAGTAAATATAATGTCAGATATCAATGTCAGATATATTAAATTATAAAAAAGCATTTTATGGGGGGTTCGGTCAAAACCATCTAACCCCCACCCCCCATGTACGCCCATGATGAACATTATAACACTAAGGGGTCTGTGACAATATTGCCAATATTTTCACAAGCACTTACACCATATATTGAGGGTAAATATCAAGGTACACTTTTGAGCACAAAATATCTTCCTATAATATCATATCTAGATTGTTTCAATGCTTGTATGTTTTAGGAGGGAGGAGTAGATAAACAAGAAAGCTTTGTGTGTAGGTTTGATCAAATGTTGATAACTGTGGTCAGTGGCCTAATTCACAAAGATCTTTTAGGCTCTGCTAGACAACAAAGCATCCTCTTTGCAAGTCTTGTAACATTGCACTGCGAGATCGTAAAGTTGCGAGTGTTTAGTGAATGAGACCCCAGTTCTTTCACTAAACATGTTTTCTTTCTGTAATGACCATCAGTTACTTCAATGTAGGGTACTAAATATTAATTGTGAAAATTAATAGAATTTGGTTCAAATAAATACACAAATTTACACTAGGTATGATAAATTTTCAGTCATTTAACATGCTAAAGAAAAGATATAAGATCAATTATAGAACAAACCATGACCCAATTTCACAAAACATTATAAGCCTAGTTTTACACGTAAATGTAAATCTACGACTAAACCGCAATTGTTATTACTGTTATAGTACAACAGATATAGTTAGAAGAACACATTTTTCATTTTGTTTTGTCTTTAAAATACTCCAGCTTCTGTAATGATGTAATTATTTGTATTAAATTCATGCCAAACATGACTGTTAAACACACGACCGGTATAACTGTTAGAATCAGACGTAAACTTACGATGTTTAGTGAGATGGGCCCCTAAGTATCCACATGCATTGTACTTAACTCCAAATAGGCTTATGTGAATGGCAGTCAGATTGGGTAAAGAGGTTACGATTTGGCAAATTAGACGTGACCACAAGACACACTTCTTTCATAACAACTACTGACTTCCCAAGATAACCTCCCTGATGAATTTATACCACTGCCACTGTGTTCTTCTTTTATCGGATTCAGCTAGTAAAAGATCATGTAGCCTATGTTCATGTTTGTTCTTGGCTTCATTGTAAAGATTGTTTGAAAATTATACATAGATGTGTGTGCTATTTATGATTACTTGAGAATGTGGTACATTAATGAATTGCTTAATATGAAATGCAAGAAAATCCATATCCGAAAAGTACCTGGTATATAGAGAATAACTAGGTAATGATGTGGGGTATAGGTTTATCTTGTGAACATAAGAATGGGAAATTTCTCATCCGACCTGAACAGAATAATGCCAGTACCCTATATCATTAACTAGTCATTATCTTTATCCTTCAGACCATAAACATTAAGCAGAAATGGAGGATATTTCTTGTTTTTTTGTCAAATATGATTTATATGTTATCGAGTGAAGTTTGCAGTCATATCTCATGAGTCACAATATTTCAGCTACATTGTATGATGACCTATAGATCAAATGAGCAATGTATTAATGAGTGACGGCAAAAAGTCATAATCTACTTTAATTGGTTGTCATAATCATCTAATAGAAACTGATTGCAGAATAAATACAACTTCATCACATTAATAAAATATATACATTTGTAACACAGTTTACTGGTATTAAAAAGCTGTAGCATATATAACAAGGACTGGATTTTGTAAATGATATATGAGTGTATATCACTAAAACAAAACAAATTTGGCTTCTATTCTGTATTTTCTCTTCCTTATAGCTTTATTATGAGAACAATAAGATTTTAAATTTTAATATATACAAGGGTATATGTTTTTATAGTGTACTGTGGTGATGTTTATGTTATAGTCTTGTTATTTTGGGTGTATCCAGGATCTTCTGCACCATAACAGTTTTTTTCAGTTGCTTTATACTGGTTGTAAAATGTAATCAAATTGACTATGTTATACCAAGACTCGAACGTCAGAATTTGTTTACCATTGAGGGTCAGGATGTAACCCAGTGTAAAGCACTTACTTGATGTGCAGTCAGTCTGGGATCAATCCCTGTCGGTGGGCTCATTAGGTTATTTCTCATTTCAGTCCATGCACCACGACTGGTATATCAAACTATGTGGTATGTGCTATCCTGTCTTTGGGATGGTGCATATAAAAGATCCCTTACGGCTAATAAAAAAAAGTAGCAGGTTTCTTTGTTAAGATTATTTGTTAAAATTCAATTGTTTGACCTCTAATAGACAGTGATTAATAAATCAATCTACTCTAGTGGTATTGTTAAACAGAACAAACTTTAACTTGTTACTTATGGCCATTTTGAAAGGTTTTTGCATATGCTCACCTATATAACAATTGTGTGCCTGCTTACAGCAATTGTTAACTAGAAACAAATAAAACACAAAACATCCAATGAACCAACAGCAGTGATTTGTAAGCAGCAACAAAGCCACTGCTGTTGGTAAAGCCACTGAGCTGTAGCTGTTCATATCGTAACTATGGCAATTACAATCAGTGCCGTTATTACATTTGACCTCTGTTTTACTCACTGACATTTGAGGACTTAAATATATACTGTATAGCAGGAAATGTTATCTAGCATAACATTTCAGAGAATTCAGGGAGGCCATACAAGATGTTAATATTTCATTATGCTAAATGTAAAGAGACATACAACACTGTTCCAAAAAACATGTTTTGTCGTTGATTAACTGAACTCTCAACAATGATGGCATACTATTGATTAAACCAAAAGGATAGCAAACAACAATAGTTAGTTAGCATTCTCATTACTATAATTTTCTATTAAATTCAAGCTGCATAACATATTCGTCAAAAATATTACTTCAGTTTATCCTACAACTCAAGATTATTCTTTTTTTTATTTTCTGGTATCATAACCTCGCTAAATGTCTATGTCACTGATATGTTTGTTATTTGAATTTCACAAAGTTTTAAGATCGCTAAATCGTGAGTGTGTGTGTGTGACAGACAGACAGATATCAGGGGTTAAATTAGAAGCTGAAACTCTAGAGGTAGAACCTGTAATTAAACTGTTTAACTATATACAGAATTACACTACTGGTAGACTTCACATTAATGATGATATGACACATGCAGCAACAAGAGGTATATTGGAACAAAACTCAATTGCTTGTTATTGTGCTTTATTTTATACTGTTTACATTTGATCATGTATCACTGTATATAGTAGACTGTTCTATTTCTAGAAACAAATCATTTGAAAATCAAAATATGTGAACAGTATTTGTAACATTTGTATGGATGTTGTGTTTTATAATTAAATAGGTGGAGCTTTTTTCTTCTTTTTTGTATTTACAATGCAGTGACATGATTTTGTGGAATGGGTGTGGCAAGAGAACCAGGTTAGGTCCAGTAGGCACTCCGTATATATATCAATGCTAACTGTAGATGCTGGGAAGATAAAGATGTTGCCTATCTTTGTGATTTTCTTATGGAGGGGGATTATGGTGTGTGTTTTTGTGTATTTGTTGTTACAAGTATTGCTCTAAAAAGAAACATTCCTGAATTTGCTGTAATTTTTAAGATGTTATTGACTAGCAGAGACTTTTTAACAACTGTAATTACATATGAAATATATTTTTGTGAATACAGTATTAGTGGCTGGGCTGTATATTAAACGTGTTTCTGGTCATTCTAATATTTGTCAAGGTTAAATTTCATTTTATTTCCTAAAAATCAGTTTGGGCTTCCTACAAATATTAAAACAACCAGAAGCACATTGAATATACAGACACTGGAATTCTAAACAAGAAAATATATTTAATATGTAAGTTTAATTGTGGAAATATTTTATTAGTCGCAAACATTTTACAATGCAGCAAACTTAGGAATGTCCCTTTAAACTGAAAAACAAATCTGTCCACTATTAGAAAATTGAGACGTGTGATTCTGCACAAAACAAACTTGTAGTTATATTTATATAACAGAAAGTCATGACTATATGATGTTGAAGGCACTGTCTGGTGGAGGTGTCCCCCATCCAGATTATAAAGTTATTTACCATAATGGTAATCATTCATCTTCAAGAAAGGTGAGTGATTATGTCCGCTCCTGTCCTTCAATCTCTCCTGTTCTTCACTCTCTCCTGAAAAGTTTTAGGAGAGTGGTAAAATGATCGCCTGGCATTAAAAATTGTTTATATGAATCTTCATGTGATTTCTCAACATCATTTCAGGACAATTATCTTCAGCTGTCCTTGATGTTTCTTGTATCAAAGACTGGTAACAGTCCTGTGATCCCAGAATATTGGGTGTTCTTTCATTTGTTCAGTGTGAGTTTTCTACAAAGTTTATGTATGTGCAATACTTGAAGTGAAGTATTTACTACTTTGTGTTATATGTTTGTACCTGTATTGTTTATCTTGTTTGTATATACTCTGCTGTAAAGTGTTTTCTTAGAATGCTGGCCTGCTGGTGTGTCATTTGTTTATAACTAAGTGATAGTTTTATGTGTTGTTATACTGTTTGCTATCAATATACAGATCTTAACGCATTCCATACAATGTGTAATTTTATATCTGATATCTGGATGCAAAACAAAAAAGCTGCCATGTAATGTGTTTTTATTTACATTTTAAATATTGCATTATATGTTTATTCATATTATAACTTGCTGCATGTTTATATAATAAATTATTTTAGATAATGTTATAGATTTTTTTAAAATTAATTATTGGATACAGGTTATTTTTGTGTCTAAATTTAATACAATTTCGGGGTTGGGATGTCCAACAAGACATGGATAGAGGTGTGAATGGTTATTGGACCAGCAATCTAATTAGTATGGAAAACGCTTACTGTTACTAGGCATTCTTTGTAAGCTTTATGTAGTTGTGGTAAAGAGTTTTTTGATGCTCTGTCAGTCTGGGATCAATCCCCTTTGGTGGTCCCATTGAACTATTTCTCATTCCAGCCAGTCCATCACGACCAGTATATCAGAGGCTGAGGTATGTGTTATCCTGTCTGTGGGATAGTGCATATTAAATATCCCTTGCTACAAATGAAACAAAATGTAGCAGGTTTCCTCTCAATGACTCTATGTCAATATCATCATGTGTTTGACATCCAATAGCCGATGATTAATAAATCAATGTGCCCTAGTGGTGTCATTTAACAAAAACAAACAAATCCATCTCTCTCCGTCTTCCACACATTTGTATTATGAAATTGCAGTGAGGCAGCCAAATATTTGACACAACTAAACTAATAGGATACATAAAAAGAGTAGAAATTGCATTTTAAAGCTCAATTTGAAATGCTCCCACCAATGTTTCATGTTCTTTCATTCACTCTCTTTTTCTTTCTCTCTCCTCCCCCCCCCCTATCTGTTATGTATGTTAGTTCAATACATCATCATAC
>JAECMU010026811.1:0-13800 GCA_016106625.1 Dracogyra subfuscus | reverse complement strand
TCCCCCCAAGCTGAAAAGTGAGGGGGACGTGTCCCCCCTGTCCCCCACCGATTGACGCCATGGTACTTGGAAGAAAGTTGGCGATACAAGAGGTTGGCGTTAAATCGGGGGGCAATATATATATTACAAAATAAAGTGATGTTTGACCTAATGCAAACACAAGGATGATTAAAAACACGTTTAATATACAACCACTAATATTTCATTTACAACAAATATATATTTAAAGGGATATTCCCGAGTTTGCTGCATTGTAAGATGTTTCCGACTAATAAAATATTTCTACGATTACATTCGAACATTAAATATATTTTCATGTTTAGGGTATCAGTGTCTGTATATTCCATGGCATATGTTTCTGGTCATCTTGATATTTGTAAGAAGTCCAAATTGGAATTTGTCTTCAAATAATTTCGTACGTACAAAAATATATTATTTAGGAAATAAAATAAAAATTAACCCAGTATAAATATTAGAACGATCAGAAATAACTTTAATATACAGACACTGATATTCTAAACATGAAAATATATTTAATATGTAAATTTAATCGTAGAAATAGGTTATTGGTGTCAACATCTTAAAACATTGCGGCAAACTCGGGAATGCCCCTTTAAAGGGACATTCCTGAGTTTGCTCTATTGTAAGATCTTTCCGATTTATAAAATATTTCTACATTTAAACTTACATATTAAATACATTTTCTTGTTTACAATATCAGTGTCTGTATATTCAATGCGTTTCTGATCGTCTAAATATTTATAAGAAGTCCAAGCTAGATTTTATCTTCAAATAATTTCGTACGGACACATTTTTTTATTTTTTTTTGGAAATAAAATGAAATTTAACCTAGTACATAATTATATTAGAACATTCAGAAACACGTTTAATATACAGCCACTGATATTTTATGCCGAAAAAATATTTGATATGTAATTAAAATCGTTAAAACGTCGTTGTTAGTCGATAACATCTTAAAACGTGCAGCAAACTCAGGAATGTCCCTTTAATGTGTAATCAGTTGTTAAAAAGTTTCTGTTTAGCTATCGCCGAAACTCGAGATCGTCTCTTTAAGAGTAGAGGGAAAACGTGTATTTTGGCAGGCGTTATTAGGACGAGTGTCTGTATTAGGCTAGTCTATATCAGTGGCGTAACTGAGTCTTTATTTGGGGGGGGGGGGGGGGGGAGGGGGGCAAGACCTTCGTCTGGGGGGTCTAGAGGACGGCATCGTCATATTTATTGGGTACAATCAAATGTCAAATGGGGGGCCCATGGTGTGAAGAGGGGGGGGGGCGCACTGGCCCCCAGGCCTCCCCCATAGTTACACCACTGGTATACATATTTGATGACAAAAGTAAATATTACTATCAAAAGGAATTTGAAAATAAAACACCCAGGGACCAACTTGTTCATTATCGTTTCGCGATTCGCTACGCAAGTTTCAGAGATCGCTACACAGTTTTAAAACATTAAACACTAGTTGATAATCAGTGTTTAGTTGACTAGAAATATCGCTATTGACGGTATTGAATTTAAAAAGTCATGTAAGTTTAAGCCCAGTTAAAAATGTTCGCAATTACGGGAAATAATGTTGGCGCATGATTTAGAATGGTTTGTTGAAAGTAATAAATGGCGAGCTATTTGAATGATTTTGACTTATATTAGTAGGTCTACATTTTAAAACCAACAGCATGTATTTATAGATTAAAATATATTATTACTTACTTGCTTATAGAATTAATTTTTAAATGTTCGAGAGATACCAGAGAACGTATATTTCTATTTCTGTTTAGGCCAGTCTTGATGAAGAACATGACAATGTTGGCACTGAGCACTCGCATGAGAGTCTTGACAACATCATCTTATTTTGTCTTTTATAGTATACATTATCACAAACCAAGGGTCTTAGAGGCATTCTTGCTATTCTTAGACTATTTGGACCCGTCTGTCTGCCATTGTCCACATGTTTTCATAAGTAAAAGAGACTTAACATATTGACTCTACACCGGTCAATTAAAAATAACATTATTACAGAGGGAATATTTTCACTCGGCACCGGTTGCTTGTTTTCTGGTGCGCGACGGCACACATGCAATTCATTGTTGACAATTTTCCTCGGGAACAGAACAACTAAATATAACAATTTCCATCAGGTTGACCGGGTTAATAGCTCAAGATTCCAAACAACATTAATTCGCCATCGGAATTCACTCTGCGAGCTTTTTATTCCTGCAGGAATCGCAAACAGGTGTCGAATTTCAATTCGAACCAGACGAAAAGGAAATTGTACTTTTGCATGTTTTGTTTTTGATGTGTTTCGCCGGCGACATTTACATGACACCGATGTTGAAAAGGATTTCGGATACACAGTCAGCAGGCGACTTTTGGATTTAAATAGAGCAAAGGCTTAGTGAGTATTTAATTGATCGCGTGTTACTATTTTGTGTTTAAATTTCGTCCATCTAGTCTTTGTATAATATTTTTAATATCGGGGTTATAGTCCGTTTCAATATTCCATTTTCCCCATCTGCTGTCACTTTCCATTTTAGTGATACACCAAACGGTATATTCATGTGTAATAATACAGACCGTAGGAACAATATGTAGAGTCTGGCACCCACAGTCTCTCATAATTGAAGGATTTTAATCTTTTTACAGATGAGATCACAACAGTGGGCCTAGTAGTAGTAGTACATTTTGGTTCCCAGTTCAAAAGGAGCATTTAGTAGCATACAAAATAAGTAGTGTTAAAAGTGGAACAAGACCAAACATAATTATGTTTGTGAAATATAATTTAGGCTATAAAAAAATTGGGCAGTGGGAGATATTAAAGGGACATTCCTGAGTTTGCTGCAATTTTTAAGATGTAAATTGTTATCGACTAACAGAGACTTTTTAACGATTGTAATTAAATATCAAATGTATTTTCCTGCATAAAATATTAGTGGCTGTATATTAAACAT
Source organism: Dracogyra subfuscus (assembly GCA_016106625.1). Taxonomy (NCBI): domain Eukaryota; kingdom Metazoa; phylum Mollusca; class Gastropoda; order Neomphalida; family Peltospiridae; genus Dracogyra; species Dracogyra subfuscus. Next base: position 10,837 of record JAECMU010026811.1, on the reverse strand, counting down.
GTTTCTGATCATTCTAATAGTTGTACTGGGTTAAATTTCGTTTTATTTCCTAAAATATATTTGTTCATATGTACAAAATTATTTGAAGACGAAATCCAGTTTGGGACTCTTACAAATATTAAGACGACCAGAAACACATTGAATATATACAGACACTGATATTCTAAACAAGAAAATACATTTAACATGTAAGTTTAATTGTAGAAATATTTTATTAGTCGGAAATATCTTACAATGTGCAGCAAACTCAGGAATGTCCCTTTAATATTAGTAATTTTAAAACTTACCGTATTTCCTTAAATAGAAGCCAATTCAAAAATGGTGTTTTTTTTTTATAAAATATTAGATAATTTCAGTTTTGTTTGATGGTAAAAAGAAAAGTAAAAGTGTGTTACAAGTAACAAAAATAGTACATTATTGTGTGAAATTTAGAAAACAATCAGCTCAGAAATAAATAACTTGAAGTAAGTTCTGTAGTATGAAAAAAATGTGTTCTTGTGGGAATTTTATAGCAGTCTTATAGGGTGATATAAACTGTATTTGTTTATGTGAAAACATCTTTTCTCTCATGTTCAGGTATATGAGACAGCTATGTATTAAAGAAAGTTAAATGTATGAAATGTTGATCTCACCTGGGATATCTAATGCTTGTAAATTAAACTTTTAGTTGTATATGCATGTCATCTACCAACCTTCACCCCCATCCCAATGAATTCCAAATTAAGATTTTTAAAATTAAATTATATTGTACCACGCTTTGGTGTCAGTCCCTTTGATTTTACCCGTGGTGTATCCCATGGATGTGTCTGACCTAAATTTTAGCCATGGCTGAAGAAAGTTACAACTCAGTTACTGTATCTGTAGAACATTGTTTTAAAATGTAACACTTTCACTAACATTACTAATAAAGCTACAATATAAATCCAATGGGGGTGTGTATGTCCTTTTCCCAGAGATTTGTCTAGTTAGACCATTGTTTTTGCAGCCATTGAGTGATGGGTGTAATGATCGATGTAACTATAACTTACAGAACATGCATATATATATATAATAATAATTATTATATGTACAACATAAATGTGTGTGTGTGTGTGTGTATATATATATATATATATGACATTCAGTACATATTTTAATAATAGTGTGCTAATTAACTATACTATACATGTACAAGTGTTTACATACAGTTTTCCCTGGACATTTGGCAAGGCATGGTAGAAAACAACATTTTGGGGGCATTTTCACCAATTTCATGACACTTTTTGTGCATTAAAGACAAAAAATCTAATTGAAATAAACATAAATGTAATTAATGTTTTTTCTTTAATAACGAGTGGCAAAATAAACAAAATGTATAACAGAGATATTTTTATTAATTAATAAAACATTTTTTACTGTTTCATCAGTTACTGAAAAAAACTTGTTTAATCTCAGGGCAGCATGGTGCTGATTATGGCAAAATTGTGCTATACTATTGAGGTATGGTGCTGCACCATACTAAAACAAGCTAGGGAAAACACCATTACCTACCGGTATGTGAAAATAATAGGGTTGAGTTTTGCATATATATCCAGAACAAACTCTTGTATTAAGTTGTAATAGCCAGATTTGTCAAGTCTGTGTCTTAAAATACATACATCAGGATTCTCATTCATCCAAAAATATTGGGAGTCCATGGACTCGTGACCTTATATTTTGAGAGTCCATTAGGAATGTTGGAGAGTCCATGAATTGATATAGCCAATAAAATATCAAGTGAATTGTATAACAACTTACAACACAAAAACATTGATATTTAAATGGTTTTATGTAGTAATAATACAATTTGTTATTATTAAAATGTTTGATAAAATAATATAATATAACTAATATATATTCACTAATAATGCGGAATTTTTTTTATATAGTGCTGGAAAAAAATTGGTTTGGTGAAAATATTTGCAAAAGATTAAAACAAAATTGTAACTCCAGTTTTAGAACCAAACATTTTTGAATTCGAGTTTTAGAATCAAATATTTCAACCAGTTTTGTTCAGTTGATCCGCCTCATGGTGTGAATAAGCGCTGTTTGCATGTCCACGTGACCAGTCTATTATTTACCGATTTACTTTAAATAGTAAATTTAGATGTTTGAAAAAACATTGTATTGAAGTTAAATAAAAATGAAAATATACTACGTCCACAGGGAAGCACGTTTATACAATATGGTGCGTGCCATCCTTGATAGCTGCGTTAGGGACCCGGGACTCCGGGTCCGTGAGAACCCTGATACATGTATGTAATGTTTCTTAAATTTGATGCCAACATTTTTTTAAGTTAACATTTTGACAAAATTAATCTTATTATTGTATGATTTTCTTAAAGTGTACCCTATATGGTATATATATATAGCCTGTCGACTACATTTGCATTCATCACACCCATTGCTAATTCAGCACTCTACTCTTATTGGGTTTTTAAAAGTGTCCATACCATACGTTAATTCTGCACCCCACTTTTAATGCATTTTAGAAAAATGTCCAGACCCTATGCTTATTCAGCCCCTATGTTTATTAGGCACTCGAGAGTTTACAATTTAAAACAGTTCTTTAAGTCATGACGTTTTTTCAACAATAGCCTATAGCAAAATGATCGAGGTGAGTAATAAACTACTCACCAGTTTTAGGTGAGTACGAGGTGAGTGCGAGTCACTGCTCACCTCTCACGGAGAAGCCTACCACCAGATCACATTGATTAAATAATGATCATCGGCTATTAGATATAGTCATCAGAGGAAACCTGTTACATTTTTCCATTACTTACTAGGTATCTTTTATATATATGTGTACTTTCCCACAGACAGAAAAGCACATACTACAGCCTCTGACCAGTTCTGGGGCACTGGTTGGAACGAGAAAATATGCAAGGCCATCCGTAGAAATATTTTATTTTGTCCATTTCCGACCTGTAATTTCAAATGTGGGTAGATACAATGTAGATAGGGATTTTTTTAAAATGTTTGTTCAACAAATATATGACAATAGAACCAAAAAAAACCACCAACACAATTCTTGCTCAAAAGATATGTCAAAAAGATTTTGACACAGAGCCGATTTTTGTGGGTTGGTCAGGTTAGGATAAACAAACTTAATTATTTTCGCCCAATCAGTTGAGTGGATCTACCAAGTACAGATGCTGTTAGAAGAAACTACACACCCTAGATCTGAAAATCAGAGCCGGACAGTTTCCAATCTATGGATTTCATGTTACGAATAACTCGAACAGTCTGTGCATGCACCATATTTAGGAACGTGTATAGTTTAGACTGGTATAGTAAGTGTATTTGTCAACTGTTAGGTTGTGAAGAATTGACAGTCTGTTATATTGAATGTATTCTAGCCGTATTTTCATTTATAGACGGAGTACAACTAGAGAACACCCACACCAATGTTACAGCTAAAGTCCACTGAGTGGCCTTTCCAAGTAATTTGCATAAATTTGTATAATGTGTGAACCATCCCAGTGTTTGTATAGCTGTACATGTAGTGGCATGTTACAGCCGTTACCTAATAAACCAGGCTGATACATAGCAGTATTCTGTGTTACAGCCATTACCTAATAAACCAGGCTGATACATAGCAGTATTCTGTGTTACAGCCGTTACCTAATAAACCAGGCTACCTGCTATATAGCAGTATTCTGTGTTACAGCCATTACCTAGTAAACCAGGCTGCTACACAGCAGTATTCTGTGTTACAGCTGTTACCTAATAAACCAGGCTGCTACACAGCAGTATTCTGTGTTACAGCCGTTACCTAATAAACCAGGCTAGCTGCTATATAGCAGTATTCTGTGTTACAGCCGTTACCTAATAAACCAGGCTGCTACGCAGCAGTATTCTGTGTTACAGCCGTTACCTAATAAACCAGGCTGCTACGCAGCAGTATTCTGTGTTACAGCCGTTACCTAATAAACCAGGCTGCTACGCAGCAGTATTCTGTTACAGCCGTTACCTAATAAACCAGGCTGCTACGCAGCAGTATTCTGTGTTACAGCTGTTACCTAATAAACCAGGCTGCTACACAGCAGTATTCTGTGTTACAGCCGTTACCTAATAAACCAGGCTGCTACACAGCAGTATTCTGTGTTACAGCCGCTACCTAATAAACTAGGCTGCTACACAGCAGTATTCTGTTACAGCTGTTACCTAATAAACCAGGCTGCTACACAGCAGTATTCTGTGTTACAGTGGTTACCTAATAAACCAGGCTGCTACGTAGCAGTATTCTGTGTTACAGCCGTTACCTAATAAACCAGGCTGCTACGTAGCAGTATTCTGTGTTACAGCCGTTACCTACTAAACCAGGCTGCTACACAGCAGTATTCTGTGTTACAGCCATTACCTAATAAACCAACATGTGCGATTGCAATATTGAGGATAAAGATTTGAACATAATGGTTGGGCACATGTCTCCTGAACATGTTATTATTTTACAACTTGCGATTATGATTTTATTCAATGTTTTACCAAGCACAGGAACCTTTTCCCGCTAGTATATAGTTTATATATACTCGAGGCTTCTAGATTATGGTAGCCCAGGGCTTTAGATTGCATTAAAGTCGAGGCGATAAACGTTGTGCCCAAAATACAGATGCCCAAAATAATCATGCCCAAATTAAGTATAAACATACTGACCTCAAAATATCTCACCCCAAAACCACTGAAATATTAAGTTTATTTTCATTAAAACAGCTAGAAATGCATTTCTGAACATTGACAACTCTCCAGTAGCTGTTATAATGATAGTATTGACCTAAAATGACCTTCCTGTACTTAGTAAAAAAAGTCCCCGTTGTGCCCAAATTAGTGAGATCTAAAGCCCTGGGTAGCCCCACTCCCATGGCTAGTTATATTCAATATTGGGCTAGTAAATAACTACTATAACTATAGCCCGAAGGCTAGTGAAAAAAAAATCCTTGTCAAATGCTGCATTTACATATTTGGTAAATATGAATATCCTGCCCATCTTACCACCCCAATCTAAAGATTTTTAAGGTCAATCTTCCTCTTTAGGTCATATATCTGATTATTACTATTAGTAACATTTTATTTATTTAAAGTAGGGTTAGTGAATTTTTAGTCATGGCTAGTACATTTTTAAAATCACTGATCCCATGGCTAGTGGATTTTTATAAAATTCTAGAAGCCCTGATACTCAAAGGCAAAAGTTACATATGGCAGGTGTGACCTTTTCATTGACTAAATTGCTCATTTCCATACCTTCAAATATTTCTCTTTCCATGTTATAACATTTCATGCACAGCTCAGTAAAAACATATCATCAATTATTATCTTTGTCTTTTGTGTGTCACATTAACTTTTGCCTTTGAGTATATGTTCAATAATTATATCAGTTCTGACATAACCTCTCTAAAGCATATACCCCTTAAAACTCATGTTTTAGTTGATCCCGTGGTGTTCAGTTTAGGGGAGTTTCACTGTAGCTAGTTTCTTTTAAGTAAACAGTTACCTCAACGAAACACACTTGTCATTACTCAGCAGCTCAGTTGTTTGTCTAACTAACATATAGTCTAACTACATGTGCACAGGTAATTTTACACACAGTTGTTACTGGTTTCATCATCTCCAGTTTTTAGAATGTCTAAATGTAGGTGTGTAAAAGATAGTGTACTAGTTGTCGGACAGATTCTATAACTGTTCCAAATTAAGTTCTAAGTTTTTTACGTACACATTCAGAACAAGCTGTTGTAGCGTACGCCTGTCGCAGTCGCAGGGACCGGCCTTGGCCAGATCCCTCCGTCTGAGACAGGAAAGTTCCAAATTTTTGCAACACTTGTTTTTGCTACCAGTCACCATCATTTAGAGCTGCAGTCAGTGTACGGGTCAGTTGAGATGCTTCGACTCGAGCTCCTGAGTGGAACTCTCTACCAACTACAAACACATGCAAGGACGATCCCATATTGCTGCAGCCCTCGAAATTCGCGGCGGCAATCGGCAATGCCGTCGCAAAAGCTATCGCAAACTTGATTTGCGACAGCATTTCATTGCCATCGCAAATATGTGAGTGTGAAAAGTCTGTAGGCATTTCTCTCTGAACTCCAATTACAGATCCCAGAAAAAAAGCATAAATTTATTATCGTGTGTAGCTCAGTTTCCTCAATTAATATAAATTGGTTTATTCCAATATAGAAGCTTATGAAAGTGAAGTTCAGATGTTATGTTTTTAGCATATTATTACAGAAGTGGATAATATATGAATACATTTTTACAGCATTAATTTTCTCTTTAAAATTGCCGTTGTAGGGCCGTTGCAAAATCAAGTTGCGACGGCACTTAACTACCGTAGCAAACCTTTCCGAATTTCAAGGGCTGTTGCTGTGTGACTTAGGCCCAATGAGGAGGACTACTAACAACTGTTACTGGGTTTTTGCCAGAGGGTGAAATGGGTATGATGCCATACCTAAATTGTTTTGCAGATTTTGTTTTTATGTTGGATCTTTTGACAAAATCAATTACTCTTATCATTACTGTATGATTTTATCAACCCGAACCCTAAAATTAACCCATTTTCTTTCTTGGGGAAGTCCCCCTCCCCCATACCCCTTGTTGACTGTAATTGCATGGTATTTAAAGCATTCGCTTAATGCACGGTTGATCTAGGATGGATTCCCGTTGGTAGACCCATTAGGCTATTTCTCATTCTAGCCAGTTCTCTACAACTGGTGTAACAAAGGCAGTGGTATGTACTATCCTGTCTATAGGATGGTGCACATAAAAGGTCCCTTGCTGTTATTCAAAAGGAGTAGCCTGTGAAGTGACGACAGTGGGTTTCCTTAACCATAAGTCTGACCCCATATAACTGTAAATAAAATGTGTTGAGTGAATTGTTAAATACAACTTTAACCTTTCTTCAATACCCAAAAGTTTCTTTCTAGCAGAAACACAAACAACTAACCATTAATTCCTGAACCTGTAGATGATCTCTGTTCCAACCAGTGCACCACAACTGGTATATCAAATCCCTTGGTATGTGCTGTCCTGTCTGGGATAGTGAATATAAAAGATCACTTAAGTACTCAGGATGAGCAAAACACTTCGCCAGATTGTCCATTAAACTTCAAAAATTGCACAAATCAAAGAGATATTTGCTTTAAAATGTAATTATTACCTGAAATTATTTTGCCAAATTAACATAAAATTTGCCAAACTGCTTTCAAAATTTGCAATTGGCAGATTTGGCGAGTGCTACTAAATGAAAATGAAACGGATCTCCTCTGCATGACTAAATGTCAGAATTACCAAATGTTTAACATCAATAGCCAATGATCATTTAATAAATTAATGTGCTCCAGTGGTGTCGTTAAACAAAAACAAACGTCTAACTTGTAGACAACACAGATGTATGTAGATCAGGTTTTGTGTCCAGCACAGTGTGCTTAAACCCTGATTTAGTACATACATGCATACAAGAAAATAAAGCTAAAATAAATGATGAGAAATGGTTCCGTTTTGTTAGTGGTTCATGTTTTACTTGGTTCACTTGTGAGTTATCCAAGTCCTTAGTGCGACATTGTTTGTTGAGAGATACAATTGTCTCACTTCCTGTACATGTGGTAGATGGAAATGAATGCTTTCCTTCAGGATGGTTGTAATGCGTTTAGACAAATACAGTACGTGTAATACACTGTACAATCCCAGTCGTTCGATATATGCAGTTCCGTATGTGACATCATTCATGCGTAACGTGTAGCTGTGTAGGGTGTATACTACCAAATCAAATCCCATAGACGACAATAGTAACATATGTGGCTAAACCTCCCACCTGCAGCGTATCAATCGACATAAACGCCACGGATATAAATACTACCACCCGTCACACTTAAAGTGAACCAGAGAAAATTGGGGGTCAAGCTGCTCGGTTCTGAGATAGCGGGTAGCATCTATCACTACCCTAGTCCGCACAACGTTTTAGTACTTTTTTTTACAGGTACCCCATGGATACATGTTTCAAGCACAAGGCTACTTGACACATTGGTCCTAGATGAAATAAAATTGCATATTTGTTTCACCCAGATGAAACTATTATTTTTTATAACCAACACACTCACATTTATAACCAAACACAGGACTTTTGGTGTTCACTTCTCTATCTAAAGTTGGCTGCACCTCCAATTTTGACCCATCCGGAAGGTATTTGGTTTAATACAATCTGTATTTAAACGCAGTAATAGTAACATTGGGTTCATGACATGTCTTTTTATCTTAAGTACTGTCACAAAGATATGGCTATGCATTAAAACTGAATTCACATAGTTTGGTGTAATACTGCTCAAGGCATTGCTCAAGAAAGTCACTAACCCTTTCATAAGCTTACACGGCTCAAACCTATCGCTGTAGGTAGATAGCATCACTGATAGCACTTTTTTCTTTGTTTGTTTGTTTGTTGTTGTTTTTTTAACGACGCACTCAACACATTATAAGTACGGTTATATCGACATCGGACATATGATTATGTTGAGAGAAAAAACCAATGGTTAGCTGACGGGGATCGATCCTAAACCGACCACGCATCAGGCAGGCACTGTACCACTGGACTATGCTGCCCGCTTGATAGCACATTTGTGCCGTCTGTAAAGCTCCTCAACAGTGGTGAAATGTATACACCTGGTGTACATTATCTGTTAATATTTAACATTGGCGCATTAAAAAGGTGTCTACAACAAGATAGCCTTTCAGTCAGGTTTATTTTCTGCAAATCTCACTTTAAATAATATTGCAATAGGCAGGCTCAAAATTGCCGTCCGTAGACTGTTTCAACTTTTGCAGTTCTTTTAAAAATTGAGCCCTGAGCTAGTGCCCTGTGTAGATATAGTATACAGGTGAATGTTTCCACTAGACGAGACCAACATAAGTTTCCACTAGCCGGGACTGAGGGTTAGTGTATTTCAGTGCTTCTAGATTATGGTAGCTCCACTCCCATGGCTATACTAGAATTATTAATGTTGGGCTAGTGAATAACTATTATTCAATTTATTGCCATGTGGCTAGTGATTATTTTTTTTCTCTCTCAAATGCTGCAGTTAAGTCTATTTTGTAAATATGAATATCCTGTCCCTTCCACCACCCAATGTTAGTGTTTTTAAGCTCTATCTCCCCCTTTATGTGGCATATCGGATTAGTACTATTAATTTGTAAAATTGTAATAACTTAAAGTAAAGTAGGGCTAGTGAATTTTTAATTGTGGCTAGTACATTTGTAAAATCACTGATCCATGGTTGGTAGATTTTATAAAAATTCTAAAAACCCTGGAATACGCCCAACCCTGACTGAGATTCACAATCCTTTTAATTTTTCTTCTTCATCTTTTTCCCCTGGCCATTTTTTACTTAAAATATACAATGTACATGTATGAGTGCCGGTACTAAAACTTCTCACACTCAACACCAGCAACTTTGGTGTGTGGGGGGAGGGGGAATATTTGTGTATATATACATGTGTATCCATCACACACAAAATTAATTTTTATTTAAACCAATTAATATTCAAAGAGAAATTGTGCACAGCGAAAAATTCCCCATTTTATCAGGTGGCTGTAGATTTTGTCTGTTCATCTATCTGTCCATAGTTTTTTTAATACTTCTTTCCTTTTCCGCATTGCCTCAAATATGGTGCTAAACTTTTATGTATATATTTAGCTTTACCATGTGCAAGTTGAGTTACAGATCAAGTTTGACATTTATGAGATGTTGTCCTTTATCTTATTTGCACATGGAATTTACTTCTGAGTGTATGTGAAGAGTTTATTTCCAGATTGCTATATATCCATTTAAATCATTTTAAGAAAATGCAAGTTGCAACATCAGGCGTTCTGCCAGAGGATAAAACAGATATGGTACCATACCCAAAAATGTTTACATAATATTTTTTTTAAAGTTTAAAATTAATTACTCTGATCATTACTGTACGATTTTCTTAATCCTAACCCTAAACGTAACCCATTTTCTTTCTGAGGGAGGACCACCCCCGCCAATACCCTCTGTTGACTGGTTGCATTCAGTTCCATAACGCCAGGATAGTTTTAAGATTCTGTCAAAGGGCATACTAGTATGTGTAGATCACCTTTTAACAGAAACTCAGTCAGTATATTGTTGAGTTACATGTATTTTAACGTCAGAATATATGTACATGTATCGTCACTGCTAACTCCAAAATTAGGAAATATGTTGAGTTGTGCAAATAAATTCTTCATATTCATTATTTGAAAAATTTGTCCAGTCCTACTAACAGAATTTTATTTTTTTTGACCAGGAGAAGAGTAAATGTTTGCTTTCATGCAGAGAGCATTTTGTTTTCAAAATGTTGATTAGCGATATTTCTAGTTTAATATTTTGAAATTGTGTAGCAGTCTCTGAAAACTGTGATGCTATATTGAACAGCATGTTCCCAGTCACGATCAGTCAGTGTTCTCAATTATAAAACATCTCAAATATATATTCAGAAGGCTGCAGTACTGTTATTAATGTTCTGGCCTGTTTAAAACACTGACACCATACAAGACCCTGTCTAAGCCTCTGTAGGATGTCTTGCCAAGATCCAAATAAATCAATGTCCTAAGCAAGACACTATACTTGTACTTGTACACTTGGACCACAAATACAAGATTTTTCACACAGTCTAGTACCGGTAGTGAAAAGGTCTTCAGTCTGACTCGTGAACATCTTGAAATCCATTGCCATCCTTCAAAAAGCTTTGAGAAGACCCAGCCATCACAATCCACAATGACAGTCAGCAGTGTTGCTGCAAGAAAAATCCAGCTGTTGCAGACTTGAACATTATT
>JAECMU010026809.1:0-10677 GCA_016106625.1 Dracogyra subfuscus | reverse complement strand
GATGCCATATAACAGTAAATAAAACGTGATGAGTGCGTCGTTAAATAAAACCTTTCTTTCTTAACAGTTGTTATAAAACGTATCTAACGAGCAAAAGCGAGTTGAAAACATTTTTAAACAACGAGCTGTAAAATAAATGGTATTTAACGGACATGAATGTTGTATTCTATGAACGACAAAAAAAAAAAAATAATAATAAAAAAATAAAATAATAATAATAATAATAATAATAATAAAAAATAAATAAATAAAAAATAAAAGCACAAAAAAGTTTTAAAATAAAAGTTAAACCCTTGCGATTACAGTAAACCTGTGTATCACAGACAAGTCAATTTCAGGTTAACATGCACGTCACGGAGTGATCAATTCGACTGTTCTCGTTTGTTTGTTTGTTTTTGTGTTTTTTCATTGGATGGTATGGCATTCATCATCACCCAGGAGCAGCCATGCAGTCGTTACAATGTTATCGCACGTATATGTCATGAAAAACATCCAGTGTGTAGGAAATTCACTTTGGCCTAAAACTGCATGACTAAAATAATTTTCATTGTGGAATGTAACGATTTTACCTTAAATTAAATACCCCTATCCCAACCAAACATAAACATACATCCCAGTAATTGTTTTTGCTATTATTTGTTTTATTTTATTAAAACATCCAGTAAGGATCTCAGGCAGGTTAAGATGTGACATTACATTTTGAATTTGACAAAGAACTGGCTGCAAATTTAGTACACGAATATGTTTTAGTGTTTGCATCATCAGCCCTGCCGGTGACGGACAATTGGGATATTACTGTACATAGTTCCGCGCTACTTTTATTCCATGAGGCGTGGATCCAGGGCAAGGATTGCCGAGAACGTTACCATGAAAACGTCAACAATCCTTTGGCGTTATTCAGGAGAGGCGCAGGCGGTAAGGCATGACTGTACGACTTGTGTGTGTGTGTGTGTGTGTGTGCGTGTGCGTATACGTGTGTGTGATCTGTGAAAATGTCCTTACAAGTAATTTGAAAGGAAAGTCTGGCAACCACGAGACGTACCACAGTTTTTTTACACTGTGCCGAACCTGTTGTTAATGTCATCTGAATATAGCTTAGCTTCAGACATGTGCGAACAAAATCGCTGTTTGACTATTTTAAATGTAGGCTTATGTAAATGTAAAAGATGTAAAAGATGTGTGCATGTATCCAGCTGCTGTGCTGTTCAGCTGCATTATTTTTTTGAAACGTTGGTTTGTTTGTATGTTTGCCAGGACCGATGAAGTAGAAGGTGGGTAGACCGAGTACTGACGGCAAGAAAACTAGACGAACATTTGGAGTTATCAAATAGGATTGTTGTTGTATTAAGAGCGGAAATCTTATTGCGCCTAATTTAAATAGATTGGTCTTTGCGAATATAGGATGAGGCGTCTGCACAGAACTCAGATGTAAAGCAACATGTGGCAACATGCTGTTCGTTAATAAGAAAATTGCCCGTCGTTAATAAGAAAATTGCCCGTCTTTGAACACGAACAAAGTGTTTTTATACCAAATGTAACTTGCTAGACGTTTCTCGAAAGTTCTTGTATTCACTAGATTAACCTCCCCTTCACTCAACTTCCTCGGACGTCATGTTTAAAATATGACGTCATACCAAAGACTCATAATATTTTATTAAAGGGTCAGAATCTACATTTTATAAAATGCACATCTATAACTTCTTGTACTGTTTGTAATTATAAGAATTGTTTCTCATTTTTTAGGAATTTATGATGATAAATTCCTAAAACATGAGAAACAATTCTTATATAAAACAATTAGCCAAATTATCCCCCCCCCCCCTTTGCCCCATATGCAAAGCCTCGTTGTGACCCTTGCTCGGTTGCTCCGCCACTAAAACCTAATTTAAGAATATAGACGAGAAGAGCTGTACGGTCTAATTAACGAGCTACTCTCGATATATCTATACTAGTTCGAATGATTTAAATTTTTTTTAGATTGACCGTTCAAAATTCGCGCCAAAATTTCCTCAAATCAAACTGCGCACCTTTTTCTCTTTGGCTTATTAATGCTCCATTCAAAATTCCATAGCACCACCACCCACTCCCACCTGCTACGGATTTTCGTCGGACTGCTGGTGCTCCCTTGCATCTGCCAGTGCAGGTGATCCCCTCTCCACCCCCCACCCCCAACTTTCTGTCTTGGACGGAAGACCTTGCTTCGCAAGCACCTGCACCCACGACAGGCGTGCGCTACAACAGCTTGCTCTGAATGTGCACGTTAAACCCTATGACCTGACCTGACCTGAAGAGCTGTACTGGTTTCGTTTTGGAAACATGTTCAAACTATTCTAAGAGGGCCCAAAAACACACGACATGGGTCTTGGTCTGGGTTTGACGAGTATGACACCAAACGATAATACACACTGAACTGGATGCGACACAACAGAGTTACACACCGCGTCGTTGCTGTAACTACAAATCTGGCAACAGATGATATAGAACATGTGCTATTAGACTGCAAACATTTGAAACCTAACTTTTTTTTTCTTTCTTTTTTTCTAAATGAACAAAAGGAAAGGTATATATTGATCAATGTGTAATTATCTTAATTATAATTGTTTATAGAAGACATGTGTTTCTAAAGATATGAATGTAATTAATACATATTGATAACAAGTAACAGTTAAAGTTTGCTTTGTTTAATGACACCACTAGAGCACATTTATTAATCATCGGCTATTGGATGTCAGACATTTGGTATAGCCTTAGAGAGGAAACCCACTGTATGTTTCCACTAATGATAAAGGATATTTTATATGCACCATCCCACAGATAGGATAGCACATACAACAACCCTTGATATACCAGTCACGGTGTACTAGCTGAAATGAAAATTAGCCGAATTGGCCCACCGATGGGGATTGATCTTAAGACTGACAACGCATCACACTTGTTTTACCACTGGGCTACATCCCTCCCCCATCAAGTAAAAGTTACAGACAACCTAGATGTCAAAATACACCAGACATTGTGTCTTTGCCATACTTGCGAGACCCATACCTAACTCCTGCGTGTTTTAGGCCTAAGAAGGCAATAAAAAGAAAACAAGTATTTTAACACCAAAGCCATATTTTAATAAAAATAAGTATACATACAAAAAATTTCTCCTCCAATAAATACACACAAGCTGATCACACAGGGAATGAAACCATTCAACCGTGTATTTAAAAAAAAAATATCAGCTCCAGATAAATTAATTGGTCAGTGAATAATTTATCATGAAAAATAAATTATGTAGATGTTTGACTTGCATACACTCAATTGTACGGAGTGAGTGAGGTATCTTATTAACGTGGGCAACATGAAAATGATATGACCTGTTATCAAGCATGCAAAACAGTTGATGTCGGAAACTCATTTAACAAGTAAATAATTCAAGTCGAACATGTAGTTAGGCTAGTGCAGGGCTAGGGTGGGGTGGAGTGTGACAAAACCCATTCCTGTTCAAGCATGTTTTCTCCTTTTCTTTCTCCAATGTGCTATGGGGGGAGCATGACTCGACCCTCTTATAACTTCTCTCACCAGTATGACCCCCACACAGAGTCAAATTTCTGAACACACGCCTGCATGCAGCAGTGAACCCCTTGTAGAACAACCACTTGTCTAGGAAAGGGCATGTCTGATAACATACCTTCTGCACACAAACGTGTATTCAAAAGTGCATGTGTGAACGCGTTCTCGTCACATCACCATGTGAGTTAGTGTGGGATTTAACAATGGGAACACATCATCGGCTCTTCGAAACATTCAGTAACTGGTTCTCTATAGCAGTTTCAAATACACAGACCATGTATGTGGTATTCCTCTCTATATAGATCACCGTATATAACAACCACCTGGTTATCAAAATTAAACATGCATGATTTTTCTCTTTATATAAAAACCACCCGTTGGTGTAACAGTCATTTTGGAATTTTTACATTATAATTGAAAAAAATAGACTATGATGTATAACATGAGCTGAAAATTAATGAATGCATTTCTAGATCAATAACTTTGACTAGGACTGAAAGATTTTATTTACAAGTGTTAAGCCTATTATTACATTCTCATTTTTGTTTGCTTGGATATTGTAAAATATTCAGTCAATCATTAAATGTATACATACGTTATTGCATGAACGGTTGAATGGTTGGAATCAGTCAAAATTTCTCAATTTTGAAAATTATGTACACACACCCGGTAGTTAATTTTGATATATTGTTAGACATACATATCCTCACTCCAAAACATACAAACAAATATTAATAAAATTAAAAAACAAATGAAATAATAGTAAGATTTTTGTTGTAAAACTCAAATTCACAACTTTGAAATCCAAAAATGCAAATCATCTTTCAAGTTTTACTAATATTACAAACTGTTTTATTTGCTCACAAAATGAGTCGGCGACAAACGGTCTAGTTGATGAAACATACAAAAGGAATGTACAATTTCCACATAAGTTACATAGTACAAAGTTTTAAATGGCTGAAAATATGAATCTCACACTACCAGGAATCATTTACAGACTGGAAATAAAATACAACAAAAGAAAAACATCTATATTCTACACAGCATTGTTGTTGTTTTTTACATCAGAATAGTGAAAAACCCCAACAAATGCACTGGAGGACCACCTTCCTAAAAACAATTAAAGTACTCAGGCTGTGACCTAAATACACACACATGGGTTTTTTTTTCTTTTTTTAATCTGAATTGCAATCACTTGATTAGATGCAATTAAACAAAGGGCGAAATAATGACAATGAAGAACAGATGATGAAACAAATTTGTATTGTTATGTAACGCGATTTGAAAGGAACAAGTTTCACTATATTAATTCAGTGTTAACCTCGGTTCCAGATGGACAGCCCAGAGAACACATACATATGTCCAGGACAGCTTCAACCGTAATTGGATAATAAGCACAAAAATAAATAGAATATGAATAATTCACAAACTGTATAACCCATGTAAAACACGCACACACACACAAACACACACAGGCGCGCACAAGACACACACATACAAACACACACATTTTCTTTGAAGAATGTCTGATAATGGTGAAAAGGTTGGTAACGTATCAAGACTACAAAGTTTATTTATATATATAATAATTTACAGTTTTGCTCAGTTATATAGCATACCCGCTTGATTCATCTTGAGCAAACATTCAAATGATTCTGCAAGTTAAAGAAAAACTGCAGTGAATAAATTTTCGTAAATAAAAATAAATGTTTTTATTATTTATTTTTATATTTGTAATTAATTAAAAAAGGTTTAAATTTCCCAGTGGGTGTGCCAAAATTCTACATTCTTAAGGTGTTCTGTGTTATTTTAAGTTATTTAAAGCTAAAATAAGACCAACTAACAAAAACGTTCCAATATGTTAACTTTCAATTGAGAACATCACACTTGACAATACAGCAAATCAAAAAAAAAAAAATTTCTGCCAAAATATATAAAACTGCAAAATAAAAAAATATAAACCAAAACAAAACCTGAGGCAGGCTATTTCACCCATTTTCTATAGTTAGTAGGTACAAGGTTCAAAACTGGTAGTCGACTCGTTGCCCAAGGTGACCTTTAATAACTACTAAATTTAGAAAGATGGTCCAATGGTTGACCATCAATTTTACAAGATACACATGTTTCCAACACAAACATTTGATACAATAACTTCACCATTTTGTTTCTTGTAACCACTAGTAAAGTCAACTTTTAAAATAACTATTTGAGAGCTAGCTGATTTATTAAGGGCAAATAACTGTTCTTTTTTTCCATTTTTAACTATCCCTGTTGGCCACTTCAAGTTTCATGTTAAGTTTCAACTCTGTACAGAAACAATAAACACACAAGTACAATAGCAAATTTTGCATTTATATAATGATTACAACAAAAGATGGGATGCTCATTTTAATCAACAGAATGCTTCTATCACATTCAGAGTCCAGTCAAACGACATGATAGAAAACTCAACTCACAAGGCAATGTAATGACATAACACAATGATGAGGTGATGAAAACTTGACACTCCACAATCGGACTGAAACCAGATCTCGTTGATCACTCGAACATCGGAGGTTTCCAGTAGATCTGACATGAGCCAATATAACACTGTGCCCAGGTGACCTTATTTAAAACCCCATAACAATGATTTATGCAAACAATATTTTCCTAGGTCAAAAACAAAAGAATGTAGAAAACTTTCGTTCTCTCTTTAACCGAACCTCCAACTAATGTCATTTTCTCTCTACTTCTACCAAAACACAGCAAGTAGTCTATTATATGCTCTTTCCCACAGACAGGATAGTACATACCACGGCCTTTGATGAATCAGTCGCAGGGCAAGGGTTCGGTTGGGCAATGAATTCTACTGCACCTCGGGGGAGCACTCTACCACTAAGCTATATCCTGCCCCTTGACTGGTGAAATGAAAGGTCATCTGTTCACAGAATAACATTGGCGTTGCTACTAACCGAACCAGGTGGAGTGGTCAGTAAGATCCAGTTAAATCATGAGATTGTGAGTATCAACACAACACATTAAATATGATAAATCAATGGTGGATGAAGACCGATATGAGCTCTGGTTTACATTGACCACAACAATTCCTCAACATGATGGTCACTTTGGTCAAATTATATGCATCAATCGTTCCAAAGGAGGAACAGCTTAACTTACACTTGCCACCCAAAAATCGATCTGGGCACCGGTTTCACAAAAATGATCATAGGAGTAACCAACAATAGTAACATATGGTCTATGTTATGGTTGTCATATGTAAGGTTTACAGCTGTCCCATAATGCAACTTTTGACCAATTATAAAATCTTTTGCGTTAGATAATTAAAAAGAACTTCGAGACTAACACTTTGTGACTTCTCAGAAATGCAGATTGACTTTGAAAATCTAAGCAACTTTTGTGAAAGCGATTTCAACCAAATGAGTAATAAATGATTTTGTTTTATTTCAGTGTTACCGATCACGTACATTTAAAAAACCCACTTAAAATTAATATAAGTGTTTATATAACTCTTTTATTCTTTCAAATATTACTGGCCTCCGTGGCATCGTGGTTAGGCCATCGGTCAACAGGTTGGTAGGTATTGGGTTCGGATCACGACGACTGGTATATCAAAGGTCATGGTATGTGCTGTCCTCTTTTAGGGACATGGGATTTTTAATCCAGGTACCTACTCCAAACCCTGAGTGATTGCTCCATAAGGCTCAGTGGGTAGGTGTAAACCACTTGCACCGACCAGTGATCCATAACTGGTTCAACAAAGGCCATGGTTTGTGCTATCCTGGCTGTGGGATCCCTTGCTGTTAATCGACATAAGAGTAGACCACCACGGTCCTTAACCATATGTCTAACGCCATATAACTGTCATTAAAATGTGCTGAGTGCATTGTTAAATAAAACATTTCTTTTTTTATTTATTTCAAATATCACTTTTTTTAATTTGAAAATTTGTTCGTAAATGGCAGTTGCTTTAGACCCATTGTAAACATTTACTTAACTTATACCAACTCTATTAGGCATCAAAATAAGCAGTTTGGTACTCCAAGTACAAGTTACCATATAATATGAATGTATTAAGTGCAGCAAAAATTCCTTCATTGACACATTAATACTTTATTTATATTATTATTTTACTCAATGTATCAGAACTTGTATATATGTGTACGTTCTATCTGGAAAAAACACCCAACAAAACAACTGATCAATATTTAGGTGGAAGTTTTATTGTTTAATAGGACTTGGTCAAGAATGAAGTACTGTTCTCGACTTACTTGAACAACAGCCAGTGCTTATAAACCTTAAAATCTAGACTTTAATGAAGTCCAGACTTTAATGTAATGCTATTTTAATGGCGTTGCCATGATATTAAAGTCTAGACTTTAAGGTTTATAAGCATGGGGACAGTTCTCGACTAAATTCAGTGCTGGAATATAAAGGTTAGGTTATGCTAGGATACAAAATAATAAGACAACTTTACTCTGTGGTACAGTGTAAGTCAAACAGGGTTTAAGCTGGACACCAAGAATTAATAGCAATTTGGCGAATTTGATCCAAACAAATTTGTAGACAAATTCAAGTAACACTGAGCTTAACAGAATTATTTTTTTAAATAGCTATTCACCTACAAACAAATAAGTTTTTTCGCAAATTCGTTATACCGTTATCTGGCTATTTAGGAAACGACAGCTGAAAACCTTGATCATATGGCATAGCTTATAAACATATAATTCCAACAGTAGCCACAATAACTCCAGCACTATGATCATTTCGTGAATAGAAACCCTTGTGCGATGATGAAATACCGGTAGTAATTAAATCTGGAAACATCCGCCTCCTGCACTGATTGGCCCATTTGAAAACAACAACATGTATGTGACTATTTCAATAAATTACTAGTCATTCATGTTAAAAATATAGATACAGTAAATATGCCCTGAGACCAGTGTTTTTATTTTTCAAGCAATATACAAAGCCAAACTAATGTTACGAGACCGCGAAATACGGCCCATGGTAGTTATATACAGCAGAATAATTAATGTACCCAGCTTCGTATGTTCTAAACTTTAATCTTGAATTATTAACACGTTTTCACAAA
This sequence comes from Dracogyra subfuscus, assembly GCA_016106625.1. Taxonomy (NCBI): domain Eukaryota; kingdom Metazoa; phylum Mollusca; class Gastropoda; order Neomphalida; family Peltospiridae; genus Dracogyra; species Dracogyra subfuscus. The sequence continues at coordinate 2,030 of JAECMU010026809.1, read as the reverse complement.
GCAATCCACTGTGATGGTAAAAAATATCTGCCCAAAACCACAGAAGCATTCTTCATAAAAAAATTAAATTCGTCTCACCGGACTGAAACTGCTTTTATATACAATTATAAAATTACAGAAAGAAGCTAGTGGCATAATACAGGTTTCAAAACAGTTAAATTATTACTTTTATAATACAAATGCATATGAAACAGAACACTAAAATTTGAAAAATTCCTCAAAAGGTTTATATAAATTTTGGAGAGAAAACTTCAAAAATATACATCAGTTTGCAGTTTGAACAGTCAATAATAATGACCAATGTTTTATATGACACACAATTAATCACTCAAATGTATTTGAATACAACTCTAAAAATTCTGGTCATGTTTCTTCCTTCTGTTTCACTTAAAACAATTTTATTATCCTGTTTTAATCTCACATACATAATCTCTAAACATGTCACATGTTTTGTTGATGCATGATTATTAATAAAGTTTATAAAATGAACATTATAAATAAATTCAAACTATAAAAAATACATCATTAAACTCTGAGACAAACATTTAAAAAAAAAAATCCCTGCAACATTTTTTTATCCTAATTGTTTTTTTCCTAAAAAAAAAATATCATTTTTTTTTTTTTATCTACAACCTAAGAACACGGGCATTACATTTGCCATGGAAAAATATCTTTTTTAACAGCCACAATGAAAATGTTCAAAGCGCACTACAACATGAAACTGGGATTGATTAAATATTTGAATGTGCTCCTACTGCTGGAAGGGAAACAGACAGGAACACGATGATGCATAGAGGGAGAACAGCAGTATAATACTGAGGTATTTCATCTGTTTGTCAAGGCAGGGAACGGTCGAGCCTGGAAGATAACCATGACCCATGATTGTAAAACTTTCAGGCCCAATTTCTCATTCAAACTTTGGCTATAATGCACAATTCAAGTGAAAACTCAAAATCGAGGTTTTGTTTTGTCAGTCGATTCAAGAATAAACTGAAAAATACATGGCAGCAGAGTTATAAAGTATGCACTTTAATTCAGTTTATACTTACACGAAAGGTAAAATCTAAGTGGTCGATTGTTTTACGTTAATTGAGAATCATGACCGAGAAACTGGGCTTTACAGTCTTAAACTTACAGCTCAACTTAGGGAGTTCACATTTTAACACTGTAGCAAAAGAAATCAGTTTGAATCAAAGCATGAGAGCATGATTTAGACTAATTTTTAACGTCACAGCAGCGACAAAGTCACTATTCGCTAACGATAAATTTTTAAAAACATTGTTATACAAACATGGGCCAAGTATGGAGTTATCGTTTTCCATATACCCTGTGCTCAACGTTCTTAAAACGGTTTATAAAAAAAATTTCTAAATAATTCATGGAGATCTTTTATCATTTTCATTTCTTTTGGAATCATCACCAACTTGGGTGTACTGTACAATAACAACACTTTTTTTTTTACAATCACTCTTCAAGGAGCATATGTGACGCTCACAACACCACAAGATTAATACTACTATTCAGTGAATTAACAGGCAAATGGCTTGGTACAATTCACATACCAACATACAAACACACACACACACACACACACACACACATTAATTTTGCTTGTAAATCTTTTGTTTAAAAAACTACATCAGTATATTTGTGAAAATGAACAACTACATATGAATGACTAAATATTCTGTGACAACATGAAATCTGGTCAATGCCTGTGACAAATGATATCTAATTGGTCAATGCCTGTTACAAATGATATCTAACCGGTCAATACCTGTAACAAATGATATCCAACTGGTTAATGCCTGTGACAAATGATACCTAACCAGTCAATGCCTGTGACAAATGATACCTAAACTGGTTAATGCCTGAGATTCATTCAGGTTTTTTACTATTCTATCTTTGGGAAACTGACTTGTTCATGTCAAAAGTAACTGAAAAAGACCTCGTACAAATCCAGCTATATTGTCAGATTTCTTCCAACTTTTCAAAGTAAACCACTTTGGAAGCAAGCAATATGGTCTTCA
>JAECMU010026794.1:2475-12477 GCA_016106625.1 Dracogyra subfuscus | reverse complement strand
AAACCAACAACAAAACAAACAAACACAAAGATGGAATAGCCTCTATACATTGCAACATTGCAGATGCAATGATATTGGTCAATGTACGCCGCGCAAGTCTATTGTAGCTACCATTTTAAGAATTGCTAAACAATTGCCAAACATTAAGTTGGTATGGTCCCACATTTAACTACGCCTCAAATGGAGAAATGAGTAAAATCATAATGGACATACAATACCTAGATATGACTTAGTTAAATTCATAGTTATTTTTGCCTGGCGAGGTCCGTTTATCTACTCCTGGCAACGACTTGTTCTTATACAGCGTGCAACAAGGCCTTCAGTGCTTTCTGGCTACCACTGACAATGTCTCTCCTCCTGCTGGTGAAGTCGGACCATGTCAGTTTTATGGGTAGCCACTGGCTAAGATGGTGGTGGCTGAGATCCGCATGGTGACGCTAGATCTCCCCATGTGGCAGTTTCTACCATTTATTTGTTTATTTATTTGTGACTTTTATGTGAATTGGATTATGATCTATTTTCTTATATTGTGACGTGTGTACACCTGGTTCTATAGTGTACATTGTTGCTACATTCAACAAACATAGCAACTTTTATATATTTGCAAGTGTCAACAATGGCATTTTATTTGTGTGATAATCATTTGCAAATTTCGATATGATATTACATTTGCATTTCATATTTACTTGTGTGACAATTTATTTATATTAGGATTGTCCAATGGATCTGTTTTCCGACGGTAACCTTAAACTCAGCTGTGTCCAATTCAGCCAATAAATAAATATTATAGTATGTTTTGTATTAGTTATCTTTGAATGAATGAATGGTTTGTTGTTGTTTTTTTTTTTTTTTAAATGTTTTGTTTAACGACGCACTCAACACATTATTAGTACGGTTATATCGGCGTCGGACATATGGTTATGTCGAGAAAAAAACCCAGTGGGTAGCTGACGGGGATCAATCCTAGACCGACCGCGCATCAGGCGGGCACTGTTCCACTGGGCTATGCTGCCCGCCCAGCACGATAAATACATCGGCTATTGGGTGTCAAACTATGGTAACACGGAAAACATGAAATGTGAAATCACATCAATATAAAAATACCAAAGTTAAATAAAACACAGTGTAAAGGACTGTGTACAAATACAAATATCACAGATATATCAACGTAAAAATTTAAAATAAGTTCTGGATGGAATCGAAATGATTCCATCACATATCGTGAATCAAATATATCTTTTCGAGTTTCTTTCAAAAACGTACACTCCACCAAAATGTGGCGCACCGTCAGAGTAAGTTATCTTTGATAATGTTCAGTTATGAAACTGATTTGTATTACTTAATATTTTGTTAAATGCTCGTTACAATAAAGCAGATTTTATATTTCGAATTATTTACAAATATAGTAGGGCATTACTCGATCATATTTATCTTTATGTCCCGCTGAAAAATTAGACGCCTTTGTAACATGAGGGCGTGACTTACGAAAAAGATCGTAGCTTAAAATGGTATTTCGCGAGATGTTACATCCTGCTAACTATGACACCCAATAGCCGATGTATTTTTTCATGCTGGGGTTTTCTTAAACATTCATTCATTCATTTCTGCTGGCTACGATTAAGTATTTCCGTTTTCACATGCATGGTTCGTCCAGTCAACATGATTTGTTGTCCTCAGCTTCTAGTTCATTGTTGAGATTTCTTTTTCAGGTCAAATACATTTTTATTAAAACTAACGTTCTGACAACTAAGTATCTATAGCCTACTCCGCCCCACCCTCGTACACACTTTTTAGTTTTGAAATAATTTCTAAGTACTAGAACATATAGTGTAGCAAAATAATTTGCACGAAACGCTAAAGAAGAAAACAAGAATAAAACGTGTCATTCAGTGGTAAGCTGTCTCCATGACTATTTTCAGCGTCATCTTGAGGCCGGTGGTTGTTTCAGAAGACGTTCCAGGTTCAAACTGATAAGGCATTATTCGTTGTGTTGCACAGATATTGCTCCATTCGTCATCACTACACTATTTATCATTTATAGCAGTGGCTGTCGGTCACACTTTCGCTTGCGCTGGAAGTCATCTGTTGGTAGGTTTCGGTGAAGCGAGTTCCCTTCATGGCGTCATTACTATGTTAGGCCTAATTACACCGAGGAGTGGTAAGGAGAGCGGCAAACGGAAAGCGACAAACCGCGCAGTTTTTTTTTTTTAAATTGCATACAATAGTTATGTGTTTGTTTGTTGTTGTTGTTGTTGTTGTTTTTGGTTTTTTGTTGTTGTTTTTTTGTATATAAATAATAGCAAACTGATACGTAATGACGAGGCTAGAAAATTTAAAGATGGGGGAGATGTTACTTCTGCTATTGTTGGCGCGAAGGCAGAGACGTGCTTGGAGAAAATCAAAACAAATTTGGGTTCACGAGATCTTGCATAAAAATGGAATGAACTAGGTTAATTGCATAAAACAGTACGCGGACTGAGTTCACATGAAGATCGTTTCTTCGCCTACTTCCGAATATCCCATGGTCAGTTTTCACAGGTTTTGGAGCTAGTTATAGACGACATCACAAAAAAGACCACACATTGTGGACAAAACCAATCAGCGATATTGAAAGGCTTTACGGTAATCTACGGAGACTTATTTAAATATATCGATAAACAAAATAATGCACCATATTAGGTCTTAAAAAACCCTTTCCCTTGGAGAAATAATGCGTATGACCTGATACCCGTGTGTATGTACATGCCTGTACTGCAAGGATGGTTTTGTCTAGGAAATGGGTGCATCGTTTCAGAAACATCAAATCGACGAAGATATTGCATGACACCAATCACCACTACCATCATCACCGACATTAATTAACAAACAATACATTTCCGGTATTCCTCTGATAAACACTGAATTTATCGGAGCACTGTATACTGCACTTGCCTCGATTCGCTGAAATAATAATTTTGGCGGGCGGCATTTTAGAAAAAATTGTTTTGAGTTCTATCGGAAGCAGTTTAACGCTGTACCGCTAGGCCGGTTCGTGTTCAGTGTAATTGGATCCATTGAAAAAAGCACTAGTTCTATTTTACTTCTTTTTTAATGCGCGATTTGTAATTAGGCCTTAGAAGTAAAAGGTCTCACTACACAGATGCCAGCTGCCATTGAAGCCCATATTAAATGTTCCAACTTCAAATGAAGATTGCCAACATAACTGGTTGTATTTGGCACTGAGAATATACACCACTGCGAACATCATTATCTAAGCAAACATTTTCACTCCAAAATTAAGAACATTTCCGTCTCAGTGTTTTTGTTCTGTGACCGCATCTGGCTGTTGTATTGGTCCGAACAGGTGGTTCTTTAACCAATTCACTCTGGCTGTCACTTGCGCTATATATCCATGTCCCGAAAGGTCAATGCTCAATATTACAAGATAACATGGGCAAACTACAATCTGAAGGCTTACCATTACACATACATATTGTTTTCCTAGAAGTGAATATGTGAACCATAACAAATGTCACAATTAGAAACTATAGTGGACCGTGATGAATGAACTCTCACCCGGAAGTGATCTGTGTAGTGAGACCCAAGTGAAATTCTCATCTATTGACTGATAATTTTGCAGACAAGAATGATACGCTAATTTTTAACACCGGATCATTTGACAGTTCGTAGAAATTTACAACATTTACCACATGTTATCAACATTTTGACTAAAATTGTGGTACGGAAACGCTGGCAATATTGTTAACGTACTGCTAAGATGTTCTGCAATAGGTGGAAAATGGAATAGCTTGCTGTACTAAATCTACAAAAGAAATGGGTCGCAGAGAGTGACAATGCGTAATAATGAGTGATTTATGGAAATTGAATATAACATATGAAAAACTGTTTTGTTAAACGACATCACCAATTTATTAATCATTGGCTATTGAATGTCAAACATTTAGTAGTTGTACATAAAGTCATCAGAGGAAACTTGCTACATTGTTCTTAATGCAGCAAGGCAGACAGGAAAGAACAAACCACGGTATTTGACCAGTAGTCTTGCACTGGTTAGAACGAGAAAAAAGTAAATCAGTTCAATGGATCAACTCACTTTTAGAGAAGAAACCCGCTATATTTTGCTTTAAGTAGCAAGGGATCTTTTATGTGCACCGTCTCACAGAGAGGATAATACACACTACGGTGTTTAATATACCAGTCGTGGATATATTGGTTGGAACAAAAAATAGCCCAATGAGCCCACCAATCGATTCTAGACCGACCACTCATCAAGCGAGCGCTTTACCACTGGGCTATATCCCGCCCCTATAACGTATGAAGATAAACATACATGTGACACTGTATTGCACCAGGCAATAATGCCAAGTCTTTACAAATACTCTGAAGACATTAATTTTGTTATATTGGTTGATTGATCAGGGAAAAATAATTGTAGTTGAGGTTAATTGTAGTGACTTAAGATGAGTTTTATAACTGGCACCGTAAACTTTATATCCATCCAATAAAGCAGTCTTACGGTAGTCGTAAATGCCACTTTAACTATTAAAATCGTCTTTATAAAGAAGTGTGAATTAATTAAATAATAAATTGTTTCTACTGTTTAAATTAAAACTCTTGGTAAATACAAACACGGTAAGTAAGGTTAATATACATTTTGAACAATACAATTACACTTTCAAATGCACAAATAAAATATGCAAATAAGGTTCTAACATTTGACTGATTTACATGGGAAAATTATTATATTTTACCTTTTAAATGCTTAAAAGACACCATTTTGATATTGTTTCAGTATAGACTGTTACACAGAATTATTGGTACAATTTGTTTTTGTTTTTTTATATATGATAAACTAGGTAGCTTCAGATACATGTATATTTTGTAATATCTTGCCTGAAATTTTGCAACATGTGTACTTAATACAAATGTAGTTATCTTTGGGATGATAGATACTGATTTGGTTAAATCTGTAAACTGGTTAACAATTAATATTAAATATTATATTTACACAGTGAAAATGCTTAAATGCAAATTGTGTGTTAATGCTATAAAGGTTATTTTAAAAAGGAAATTTGAAATAGAGAAATACATGTATTTTAAATATTGCGAGTATGAACAATTTAACGACAGCTGGGGCAAGTGACTTGACCTTTTTATTTGAAGAAAAAGGAAAACAAGATATATACAAATTCAGTACAATATCTATCTGCGAACAATTTTCTTATCAGTAGTTATACTCCATAAAAAAACACACAAAAAAACAAAAAAAACAAAAACACACAAAAAAAACACACAATAAAAAACCCCATTAAAAACCCCAACAACAACCAACAACCAAAGAAACCAGAAAATTAGTTTGGTTTATTCATTTATAAATTCTTATTTCCTTCTTTCTGTGTTTCTTTCTTTCTTTTTTTTCTTTTCTCCTCATATCAAAATGTACTCAATATGTTTATGTATGTATACATTATGGATAATGTATGGATATGGATATGTATGCAACAAACATTTTGTAAGTCATTGATTCAAGGCACCCCATCCTTGGCATTGTCACATTGATTTGGGGTAATAAATAATAATAATAATAAAAATTAATAATAATAATAATAATAATAATAATAATAATAATATAATAGTAATAATAAAAATTGATCTAAAATGTTTGTCATGGAACACCAAGGGTGTTTGGTATATATTAGATCCATTTTTTGTTTCGCAACTGTCTGGTACCAATTGTACATTTTCACCGTAATTAATTGTGTGTGGGTTGTTTTTGTTTTTTTTAACGACGCACTCAACACATTATATTTACGGTTATATCGGCGTCGGACTTATGGTTATGTCAAGAAAAAAACCCAGTGGTTACCTGACTGGTATCGATCCTAGACCGACCGCTCATCAGGCGAGCACTATACCACTGCCCGCTACCGTAATTAACAACGAGAGTAAACTACACGACGTCATGGTACCGGTTGGCGATCGTAGAAAACATTAAGGTAGCTATGGTAGATATTTTAAGGCGATAGTAGAGCTAAGGTTGCTTTGTGGCACAGAGTCTTAGCTTCCGTTTTAGCCACTAACTGTGCTGTTGCAGTGATAACTTAAGTTTCTGCATAAATAACTTGTAGAGTTTTCACTTCCACGGACCCTATTACGGAAACCATCTCAGTAGTACGAACTGGAGATCTATGCTTATACCAGTAGCGGCTTGTTCCGTCTACCATTACTGTGTATTGCTCCTCTTCCACCAGGATCGTGATGTTGAATTCTCGTCCAACCTTGAGTGGGAAATCTTTACAGTAAATCTTAGACTTACCCCAGCGTCCAGATCTATCAATGTTCATTAGAACACACGGTGACGCACCACTTTTTCGGAAACGAAAGGAAAAATGGAATAGGCGTTGTGTTCCGTGGTATAGGTTCAAATTAATCATATACCTGGATGCATTGCTCGTCAAAGGCGTTCCGATCATCACTACTGCGGACCCCACTTCCACGGGACAGAGAGTCGGGACACGAAGAGGAACTGATGGGTTGTGCCACGCGTTTCTTGAACATGTATGGTTCCACTGTCCCCATGGCCACGATCCATTGCTTTGACATTTTATAAGATGTTGTCTACCACAGGAACTATAGTCCTGATTGCATCTAAATGTGGCGAATTTCCACAAGCCAGATTCAAAGATTTCCACATTACCATTTTCTGGTTGTTTGAGGTCGGGACACATAGGTGGAACATAGCAGAAAGGTCGGTTTTGTCTGTCAACCCAGCATATTTCTCCAGACTCACACGAAGATCGAGTACACTGTCCTGAAATCAAATCTTCCCATTTGGATACGTCTGTACCAATCTGTTTGTCATCCATTCTGTGCGATGGTTCAGCAGTTGCTTCTATCAGACGACATTCGAGAGTCCGGCGATCAAAACTAACCAACTGACAGCGAGGATTCATCTTGCAGCTGGCAGCACACGAGTACTGGGAGAAGTATGGGAGTATTTCAAGAAAATCAGTTCTTGCCTCCAGACTCGCAGCAGTCTTCACAGACTTTGTATTTAGTTGGCACAATGATCCACGAACGCAACTCACAAGAATTGCCATCTGTAAGAATAAACGAGCTGAAACATAAAAATAAATCTTTAATAATGTAATAAAACTAAATGCAACATTTAAAAACAAAATTAACGTTTTATCTTGTTTGCCAGCTCAGACGTTTACATTTATGCAAAACTGTTAATATATATTAAGAGTCACGATCTTTGGGCATATTTCTTCTATGTAAGTATATTTACATATTAATTGGGATATTGAGTTTTATTGAGTTTTAATGTCAACAAAGTTTCCGAAAACACATATAGGCCTAATCATATAAAATGACACTGCACCTCGCCATTTCTTATTTAAAATAATTCTATGTTACCTATCATGAATAAAAAACAACAGCAAAACAACATATGAACAATTTAAAATAAACAGGACAGTTAAAAATAATGAATGAATGTTTAACGACACCCCAGCAGAGAAATACATATCGGTTGTCAGAAAGGGTAAGAATATGGAAATGTTTAAACGGAATTCATGGCGTAGTAGTGAATGCCCTTCAAGCAGACTAAAACAACATCTGAACAAGGCACATCATAAATATCTCCCTCCCCCAAGATAAGGTCCAAAACAAGAGCGGCAGTGGTCATTAAACAAGTTTGTGTAGAAATTCCTCATCCATAACAGAACTCCATCAAACTAGATCCTACCTGTTTTCGCGAGTTCCTCCATGTCGCAATGCTAAACTACTGATTGTCTGTGTGTTTCACCACATTTGTAATTTAATATAGCAAAGCGACATTTCCGAAAACAGAAAGCAATATTTTATTTATCGACTCTCTCAGCATACTTTTCTTTATAGATATATGGATCCGGTCGACCATTGTGAAGTCTTATCGAAAGATACATATGTATTATTTATAACCTCTTGTTGTGCATTGTTTGAATTGTCTAGCTCCGTTTATACTAGAGTACATTAATTAATCATCAGCTACTGAATTTCAAACATTTGGTAATTCTAACACGTAGCCATCAGAGAAACTCACTACATCTTTCTTAATGCAGTATGTGATCTTTAATATGCACTTTACCAAAGACAGGAAAGTACATACCACGGCTTTTGACCAGTTGTGGTGCACAGACTAGAACGAGAAACAAAACCCAATCAGTTGAATGGATCCACCGAGGTGATTCGATTCTGAGACGCAAACACTCAACCGACTGACCTAGATCCCGCCCCTAGCCCCGATAATATGTAACTAATTTGCATTTAGAGATATTTCACTCCATTGTGGTCAATGTATCTCTAGGGGCAAAGGACAAATCTGAACACGAATAGTCCGATTACTCTGACGGTAAGGGACCTAGAAAGACGTTTGGACGGTGGTCAACACTCACTAATCGTCAGAAAACAAACATATCAATATTGTTGAGTCTCTGCCTACCAAACGGTAGTCAATGATGCCCACTCTAATGCAATAACAATGAACAATCCAATGCTGTCTGGGTTTTTCTGTAATGTGTATATCACTAATTTATGTGCGAATATTTTGTTATCAACAGACACAAAAATGAAGACATAGAATCTATACATGAGTGGTCAACTAGCTGGGGAGTTGAATTTAGTATAACTGAAACCTGAAAACTGAAATTTTCATTATTTTTATGTCTGCCCTCTGTTAATCAGACAAAGATATGATTTATTTGCATCATTACGGAATTGCCTTGATATTTTAGACATTGATCTACTACTATTCGTGTCAATAAGCCTACCAACTGAAGAAAACAATTTCATTGTTAAACCAGTACTTAAATTTAAATGATTCGAGTTGAACTAACTTATTATTTTGATTTTACTGCCTCATATAGGTAGTACTAAACCAAATAACGTCCGGCTGGGTCAAAGTTCGAGGTGCACCCAACTTTTGATAGTGAAGTGAACACCACAAGTCCTGTGATTGGTTATACATGTGAGTGTGTTGGCTGTGAAAATTAATAGTTTCATCTGTGTAAAATAAATATGCAATTTTATTTCGTCTAGTGCCAATGTGTCAAGTGGTCTTGTGCTTGAAACATGTATGAGGTACCTGTGAAGTAGATTATAAAGTAGATTACTGAATGTGAAATAATTATACAGGTGTTTAAACACGATTCTCTCAAATAGTTTTCCAGAACAACTTATTAATGATATAGGTCTGTAATTTGTATTTCCTTTCATGAATAGTGGTTTTACGTAGGCAATTTTTCATTTGGTAGGGAATTCTGCTAAGATTTATTAAAGAGCAACTGAAGAGGAATCATAATGGAATTGGCAATACGTTTTAGTAGTTAATAGTTTATTTCATCTGGGTCACTTGCTTTATTAGGACATACTTAACCATATGTCTGACGCCATATAACCGTCAATAAAATGTGTTGAGTGCGTGAAAAATAGGTCCAATTACTAAATATTTGACGTCCAATAGCCGATGATTAATAATTCAATGTGCTGTAGTAGTGTCGTTAAAAAACAAACAACAACAAAAAATCTACTAATATTAAGTTTTTCTAGTCAAACACATGGATTCACATTTTATATAGGTGTTTTGGGGGTTTTATCATTATTTTATTTTTATATTACATAATAGATAGCGTATCTTAATTAATATAAGTCTGTGATATTTTTCAGATCATATACTTTCAGAATTGGATAACTTTGCAAATTAGATGCAAATTAATCAGGTCGCGGCAGTACGATTCTTGCCATATAAGGCAACGTACTACGGTGACACTCCAGAATTAACTCTAATAGTTATCAAACACATTTCATCAAGAAAACCACATTCTCTGAGTAAAATCGTATATGTGCACAAAACAAAGTCGAAAGAATGTTAGACGAAATTAAGGCTATCTTCACATATTTTGGCAATAGAAACTGGTAGATATAAGAAAATAAGTCGTCCCAAAAGAGTATGCATTTATT
>JAECMU010026792.1:0-13742 GCA_016106625.1 Dracogyra subfuscus | reverse complement strand
TAGGGAAATTATGATTTATATTTCCCCGGTTCTGAGTGCCCGCTGGGGTAATAAAACTAAATAATAGTAATAATTGGATATGTCACCACAAACTGCGTAGAGGCGTTCTCACAAGTTTGCAGATGATTTTGTCTGTTCATACCCAGATGAGCGTAAAAGAAATAACAAACAATACTTATAATTAAATTTGAATAATACTTGCTAATAATAGAAATAAACTGAATATTGTGTTAAACATTGTATTTCAATAAGCAAACATTCTACCAGGTGAGCAGAGTTTTGGAATTGGCTGCATGTGTTAAAAAAGTCATGTCCATTTTCATCACGTCCTGGCACATTTTACTTTTCACTTTATAAGTCATTTTACAAAAAAAGTAAATTAGGCCTGACATGCTAACACTACTATATGTAATGAGACTATAAATGATAAAACTGCATTTCCATTTAAAAAGGATTGTTAGTGAAGGAGATCATAGAGTCAGAATGTCACGTTCTGGCTTAAATCAGAAAGAAAGAAAGAAAGGTTTTATTTAATGATGCACTCAACACATTTTATTTATGGTTATATGGCATCAGACATATGGTTAAAGACCACACAGATTTTGAGAGGAAACCTGTCGCCTTTCATGGGCTACTCTTTCCGATTGGCAGCAAGGGATATTTTATTTGTGCATCCCACAGACAGGATAGCACAAACCATGGCCTTTGTTGAACCAGTTATGGATCATTGGTCGGTGCAAGTGGTTTACACCTATCCATTGAGCCTTGCTGAGCACTCACTCAGAGTTTGGAGTCGGCATCTGGATTAAAAATCCCATGCTTCAACTGGGATTTGAACCCAGTACCTACCAGCCTGTAGACCGATGGCCTAACCACAACACCACCGAGGCCGGCTGACTTAAATCATTACCACAGAATGGCCAATATATGAATTTACTTCCAAGAATATTTTTGGCTACAGGCATTTTTGACCCAGGGTGAGCCCTGTTTTGGGGTACATACTTTTACCCTTTGTGGCCTCTGGCAGAAACCATGCACCTAGACTAGTAACCTACAGGTACAAGTTAACACAAAAAATATATCAGAAAACTTGGAAACTTTATGTAGATTACTACATGTATACGAAAGTTTATATTTCTACTATGAAGTAACTTGAAAGATGCATTTAGCTAATAGAATATAATGTAAAACAGATTTGTTACACAGATTGAACACTGTTTATCAAACAACAACCAAATCGTCAACCTGATTTGTAACTGGCTAAATTGTTTAGAAAAAGTGTGGTCATGTGTTTGTGTATTACTCTCAAATATGTTCAAAATGTTGATATTTAATTTTTCGATTTGAACTCATGCACAAAACATTTACCAATTCATATTATGTCTATTATTATTGTATTGATTTCAATAAAACTGTCAACAAATAGACATGTACTTTTCTAGAGGCACTGATCTTCCGCGATCGTGGATGGAATCGCGGAAATACCTATCTGAAACGAAATTCTTGATTTTTTTCCAAAACATTATTTAACTTTAAATAGCGCATTTGATTAATTCAAATTTATTTTTCGAACTAGAAACTAGACACCGACATCTGCCTGTGCTATGCTACGACACTAGTACCTTTGTATGTTACACCAAATGTTTAATGTATCTAGACGTTTTACCAGTCGTGTTTTCTTCGTTTATTTCCAGCGATTAACGGGAAAAACCAACTTCGTGAGCTAAAATTGTCCGTTATTTACTCAAGTGAAAGATATATTATGTTATGTTTGTTTATTAATTTTTTTAACATTTCCAGCATTGCCATATTTCCGATCTCACAAAGGAATGCATATTGTGTACCATTTTGTTCAAAATAAATTATACAAGGGAAGTGGTTTATAGTGGGATCGTTTGTAATTATTTTCCACGATCATATTGTAAAGAAAACCGAAAATGTCCGATGTCTGTGTTCTGGCGTATACGCTCGCGTGCGCACGTGTGTGTATGAAACAAAAACAGATTTGTTTTAATACGAAAAAGCCCGGAATTTGTAACATTATGAAACGGAAAAGTGAAAAATCTGAAACGGAAAATCAGTGCCTCTACTTTTCTTTTTCATTATATTTTCTTTCCCTTCAATTAATTATTAGACATGGTAATCATTACCGCACTGCTAACATCTTCCATGTCGTGCAAACGTAGCACCGATAAATCATAACAAAAAAATAAACAATTCAAGCTGTAACAACATATCATTGCATATAAGTGAAAGGCTACAAGGATCTGATTAAATTTTTGTGTTTTCGATCGGCATTTTATGAATCAATTTGTTGCCTCCGTCTATAAGCCGACTCTGTACACGGCAATATACAGTAAAACTAAACAAGGACTCATACGGCCTATAGTCAAATTAGCCAATTGCTAAATTTTATATAAAATGACTACAACATTTTCTTATTTGACTATTAAAATTTTGTTTAAATTAGCCACTGTTTATAATTGTAATGTACCAGAGTTTCTGCCAAAGGGTAAAATGGGTATGGTACCATACCAAAATGTTTATTTTTTTAAGTTAACATTTTGACAAAATTAATGATTCTTTATCATTATTGTATGATTTTCTTAAGCCTAACACTAAATGTAATCCATTTTCTTTGTGGAGGAGGACCCCCCATAGCCCTTGTTGACTGTGGTTGCATTCAATAACATAGTGGCATACCCAAAAATGTTTTTCTGGCAGAAACTGATTACGTATCTCACTATTGGGTAAAACTAAATTATTTTCTGTGTAGTCATATATGCATTGAGGTGTGTAGTATGGCGACCCCTGCAATTGTGTAATGACCACTGTATTTGCAACTAGACATAGTAAAACATTACAATGGAATGCAGCCCAGTGGTAAAGCACTCGCTTGATGTACGATCATTGTAAGATCAATCACCATCAATGGGCCCATTGTGTTTTGGTTTTTTCAAGCTAATTTACCACGACTGGTATATCAAAGGCAATGGTATGTGCTGTCCTGTCTGTGGGATGATGCATATAAAAGATCTCTAGTTACGAATGGAAAAATGTTGTGGAATGTGTGTCAAAATTACTTAATGTTTGTACTCTGGTGTTGTCGTTAAACTAAACAAAACTAACATTACTATCAGATATTCCACCGATTGATATACAACAGAAAGTGTACAGTGGAAAAGGTTTTTGAAAACCAGTAATATGTTAACAACAACAACAACAAAAGAAACACACAAAAAACCCTGACCCAATTGGCATAACAAACTACTGCCATATTTCAACCAGATGACATTTTAAATTAAATGTCTCACCGACATTTTAAATTAAATGTCTCACTTGTGCCTGGTCGAGCCCGAGTCAGTCACCAGTTTCCTGCGTCATTCGACATGAGGTCACATGATCACAGAATGGAGACACAGGTTTGGGCTGAATATAGAAATGAGGAACCAAATGTCACAAGGGTGGAAAATGTACTTCTATTAACACTTATAAGTTATTTTGTGCAATAAAAATGGAGTTTGCAGAAGGAAAAAGAAAGCAAACAACAAACTGAATACACAATTGACTTTCTTGTTAGTAGAATAAATTGACTAGAGAAATAATAATTAAACATTATATATCTTTAAAAAAAATAAAAACATCAACACGCACACACAGACAGACTAACTAAACTCCTAAAAGGGGATCCAATCAAAACAAGTGTTTTCTATTTATTTTATCACAAACAAATTACACTAAATAAAATGA
Source organism: Dracogyra subfuscus (assembly GCA_016106625.1). NCBI lineage: Eukaryota > Metazoa > Mollusca > Gastropoda > Neomphalida > Peltospiridae > Dracogyra > Dracogyra subfuscus. The sequence goes on along the minus strand of JAECMU010026792.1, from coordinate 9,992 downwards.
TACTGTACTTTCATTTAAACTTTTAAAAAAAAAATAATACTGTATCAGGATTTAACCGTTTCACAAGTTTAAATGTTAATTTTTAGTCAAATTTGGCAAACATTCACCAAAAGGTCCACCTCAAAAATTACCTTTTTGCATCTTTTTGTTTTGTTTGGTTAAAACACTTTGTATTTGGTTGGATATTTCTAAAACAAAATTACAGCCCAAAAATAAATCTTTTTTTATTCCTAACTAGATTCACTTACCCAGTAGTGGTAAAAGGATGGGAAAATTGTATGGCATCACAAACAAGTTGACACAGGACAAAGCACTGCTTGCCTTCAAGTATCCGAACGGATGACAAATATCACTGAACTTAGCACTATTGCCAATAAAAACCTGGAAAAACAATGGAAATGGAAATTTTGTTTCACAAGATCTCAAGCAATGGTTGGAATGGGAAAAGACCCAAGGGTACAAAGGATCAACGATCCTACAACCATGGCTTTACACAGTTAAAACATTCACATCTGCGATTAACTTTTGTACAAAATAATAGACCTAGTAAGCATAAACAGATGCCTATGAAATCATCAGTTATATATCTTAGTAATTAGTTTAACAGAATTTCAAAACAAATCGTGTTTACTTCCTATATTACTTTGCCAAACTCTGGCTTACTGGAATGTAGTTGATGTTTAATACCTGCCAGCAGGAGTTTGGCTGCCTCCGTTCTAGAATATACTGCGTCAGAGGGGAGGGTTCCAGTTCGTATTTGTCAAACGGTAGATTTTCTATCACAATAGGATCACACGGCGAACACGAGAATCGAACAATTGGGTGTGCGGTACGAGGAGGCTGGAAAAGAAAAATTCAAATTTGTTGAGATTTTTGCGAATATCACCTATGGCACTTCTGTGATACTGGATAAAAATTACTGTGTCAGTAAAGCACCTCAACCATGGTAAAATGTATACATACACGTGGTGTACATTACCTGCCAGTATATAACAATTCTACATATGAAATTTGTTTACATACAGCAAAATAACCTTAAAGTCATGCTCATTTGCTGAGTCACTCTTCAAAACAATATACTATAGGCAGTTAGCAGTAACAAACTTGATTGTGTCCATTTATAAAACAAAATGGTGACCTGACAAATAAACTACTCAGACCGAGTTGCTTCTTCATCGTCCAAAGACTTGGAGAGCTAGGTTTATTACAAATCATCATTGTAGTTATTTCTAAGTAGTTATTTATTTACACCACACTTATTAATAACATGCAAAACTTATGCTGCCAGAAGAGGAATGTTTTCATCATCTGACTTGATATATATTTTAGCCTACTGGCCAATCTAATCTTTGTTAAAAAATCTACTAATAAATATGGATAAATCATAGCAAATTGTGACATGATACAGACCAAAATGTTCTTCGAGTGATCTGTGATTTTACTATATTCTGACTTGATATGTGCTATAGCCCACTGGCCAATCCAATTCTCGTTAAAAAGTAATAAATATGAATAAACTGAACTATATATGTAAGCAAATTGTGACATGATACAGACCAAAATGTTCTTTAGAGTGATCGGTTTTTACTGTATTTTTAATTTAAATCTGCGTCAACAAAATATCTTCATTTTACCACCTGCAGGAGACAATATTTTAAAATATTAGATAACCAGAATTCTAACACATATAAAATATTGGTTATAAGAACCTGCTTTTAATATTCAGAAATCGGCCTGTGCAAACACAAATGTTGTTTACTTTAGGTAACACATTCTTTGTCCGGCATTTACTGTTTTAGTGTTAATAGTAGCATCCCTTTGTAATAATATTCAGTGTTTGTTATGGACCACATTTAAATGGCCCGATCTGAGAAGTGAATTACCAATGGTTGGGAATATCACTTGCAACACTTTTGTGAGACTGGATAAAAGTTACTGTGTCAGTAAAGCTGCTCAACCATGGTAAAATGTATACATATACGTGTTGTACATTATCTGCCAGTATTTAAATACAGTACATATGATATAAGTCTACATATACCAAAATAACCTTTCAGTCATGGTTATTTACTGCAAAATTCACTTTAAAAGAAATGACCATAGGTAGATTCAAAATTGCCATCTTTATACAGGGGTTTTTCTAAAATTGTAATAGGTAGGTTCCAAAATGCAGTCTATACAGGTGGGGTTTTCAGCAACAAGTTCTTAAGTTAGTCTTGCACTTCACATAAATACAACTGGTATGATCATACACCTCACTACTCAGTAGATACAGCCACCCATGTGTTTGCTCTCAGTACTACTTTCAAGATGACTACACCGTATTAAAGATTATTTATTTAAATTACAATTTCTTCTCTTCCCTCTTTCAATATACTTATTCAAAAAAAAATTATATTAATAAAATTTCTGGTAAAATAGCAACTTGAGTTAGCAGTAACAAAATAGTGACCTGGCAAATTAACTACTCAGACTGAGTTGCTTCTTCATCGTCCAAGGACTTGGAGAGCTAGGTTTATTACAAATCATCACTGTAGTTATTTCTAAACAGTTATTTATTTACATCACACTATTAATAACATGCAAAACATATGTTGCCAAAAGAGGAATGTTTTCATCATCGGACTTGATGTGTGCTTTTCGTTTACTGGACAATCCAATCCTTGATAAAAAGTAATAAATATGCATAAACTGAACTTGTATAGCGAATTGCGACATCATACAGACTAAAATGTTCTTCGAGTGGTCTGTGATTTTAGTATATTTTTCATTTAAATCTGCATTAAAAAATATCTTCATTGTGCGACAGGCAGGGGACAATATTTTAAACTATCAGGTAACCAGAATTCTGACACATATAAAATATTGTTTACAAGAACCTGCTTTTCATATTCAGAAATCTTCCTACGCAAAAACCAATGCAGACAAAATGTTGTTTACTTTAGGTAACACACTCTTTGTCCGGCATTTACTGTTTTAATGTTAATAGTAGCATCCCTTCGTAATAATATTCAGTGTTTTGTTAGGGAACACATTTATATAGCCCGATCTGAGAAGTGAATTACCATTGGTTGGTAATATCACTTGCAACACTTTTGTGACATTAGATAAACATTACTGTGTCAGTAAAGCTCAACTATGGTAAAATGTATACATACACGTGTTGTACATTATCTGCCAGTATTTAAATACAAAACATCTGATCTAAGTCTACATATAGCAAAATAACCTTTTAGTCATGGTTATTTACTGCAAAATTCACATTAAAAAAAACTACCATCTAGACAGGTTCAAAATTACCGTCTGTGTACAATGTTATTTCAGAGACAAATTCTAAAGTTTGACTCGTGCACTTCACATAAATACAACTGGTATGATCATACACCTCACTACGTTCAGTAGATATAGCCGCCCGCTTGTTTCCTCTCAGTACTACTTTCAAGATGACTACACCTTATTAAAGATTATTTATTTTAAATTACAATTTCTTCTGTTCCATCTTTCAATATACTTATTAAAAATTTTTTATATTAATAAACTTTCTGGTAAAATAGCAACTTGAGTTAGCAGTAACAAACATGAATGTACCAATTTATAAAATAAAATAGTGACCTGACAAATTAACTACTCAGACCGAGTTGCTTCTTCATTGTCCAAAGACTTGGAGAGCTAGGTTTATTACAAATCATCATTGTAGTTATTTCTAAACAGTTATCTATTTATATCACGCTAGTAATAACATGCAAAACTTATAATGCCAAAAGAGGAATGTTTTCATCATCTGACTTTATGTGTGCTTTTAGTCTATTGGCCAATCTAATCCAATTAACTACTCAGACTGAGTTGCTTCTTCATCGTCAAGAGACTTGGAGAGCTAGGTTTATTACAAATCATCACTGTAGTTATTTCTAAACAATTTTTTTATTTACATCACGCTAGTAATAACATGCAAAACTTATGTTGCCAAAAGAGGAATGTTTTTATCATTTGACTTTATATGTGCTTTTAGTTTATTGGCCAATCCAATCCTTGTTAAAAATTAATAAATATGCATAAACTGAAATTGTATTTAAAGCTGTGTCAACAAAACATCTTCATTGTGCGACAGGCAGGGGACAATATTTTTAAATATCAGGTAACCAGAATTCTGACACATAAAATATTTCTTACAAGAACCTGCTTTTGATATTCAAAAATCTTTCTACGCAAAAACCAATGCACAGACAAAATGTTGTTTACTTTAGGTAACACACTTTGTCCGGCATTTACTGTTTTAATGTTAATAGTAGCATCCTTTGTAATAATATTCAGTGTTTGTTAGGGAACACATTTACATGGCCCGATCTGAGAAGTGAATTACTATTGGTTGGTAATATCACTTGAAACACTTTTGTGAGACTGGATAAACATTACTGTGTCAGTAAAGCTCAACCATGGTAAAATGTCACTTTTTAAAAACATTACTGGTATGATCATACACCTTACAATGTTCAGTACATATAGCTGCCCACATTTTTCTTCTCAGTCCTACTTTCAAGATGACCAACACTTTAAACCATTTTTATTTAAATTGTAAGTTTTTCTCTTCCCTCCCTTTTTCAATAAACTTATGTTGCCAAAAGAGGAATGTTTCCATCATCTGACTTGATGTGTGCTTTTAGTCTACTGGCCAATCTAATCCAATTAACTACTCAGACCGAGTTGCTTCTTCATCGTCAAGAGACTTGGAGAGCTAGGTTTATTACAAATCATCACTGTAGTTATTTCTAAACAATTTTTTATTTACATCACGCTAGTAATAACATGCAAAACTTATGTTGCCAAAAGAGGAATGTTTTTATCATTTGACTTGATATGTGCTTTTAGTTTATTGGCCAATCCAATCCTCGTTAAAAATTAATAAATATGCATAAACTGAAATTGTATTTAAATCTGTGTCAACAAAACATCTTCATTGTGCGACAGGCAGCGGACAATATTTTAAACTATCAGGTAACCAGAATTCTGACACATAAAATATTTCTTACAAGAACCTGCTTTTAATATTCAGAAATCTTCCTAGGCAAACACAAATTAAATGTTGTTTACTTTAGGTAACATATCCTTTATCTTGTATTTACTGTTTTACTGTTAATAGTAGTACCCCTTTGTAATAATATTCAGTGTTTGTTATGAAACACATTTACATGGCGAACTGAGAAGCGAATTACTATTGGTTGGGAATATCACCTATGGCACTTTTGTGACATTGGATAAACATTACTGTGCCAGTAAAGCTCAACCATGGTAAAATGGATACACTCACTTGCTGTACATTATCTGCCAGTATTTAAATACAATACATATGATATATGTCTACATATAGCAAAATAACCTTTTAGTCTGGTTATTTACTGCAAAATTCACTTTTAAAAATTACCATCTATACAGGTTCAAAATTACCGTCTGTGTACAATGTTATTTCAGAGACAAATTCTTAAAGTTTGACTCATGCACTTCACATAAATACAACTGGTATGATCATACACCTCACTACGTTCAGTAGATATAGCCGCCCGCTTGTTTCCTCTCAGTACTACTTTCAAGATGACTACACCTTATTAAAGATTATTTATTTAAATTACAATTTCTTCTCTTCCCTCTTTCAATATACTTATCCAAAAAAATTATATTAATAAACTTTCTGGTAAAATAGCAACTTGAGTTAGCTGTAACAAACTTGAATGTACCCATTTATAAAATAAAATGGTGACCTGACAAATTAACTACTCAGACTGAGTTGCTTCTTCATCGTCCCAAGGACTTGGAGAGCTAGGTTTATTACAAATCATCACTGTAGTTATTTCTAAACAGTTATTTATTTACAACACACTTATTAATAACATGCAAAACTTATGCTGCCAAAAGAGGAATGTTTTCATCATCTGACTTGATATGTGCTTTTCGTCTACTGGCCCATCTAAGCTTTGTTAAAAAGTAATAAATATGGATAAACTGAACTTGTATAGCGAATTGTGACATGGTACAGACTAAAATGTTCTTTGAGTGGTCTGTGATTTTAGTAGATTTTTAAATTTAAATCTGCATTAAAAAAATATCTTCATTGTGCAACAGGCAGGGGACAATATTTTAAACTATCAGGTAACCAGAATTCTGACACATATAAAATATTTCTTACAAGAACCTGCTTTTGATATTCAAAAATCTTTCTACGCAAAAACCAATGCACAGACAAAATGTTGTTTACTTTAGGTAACACACTTTGTCCGGCATTTACTGTTTTAATGTTAATAGTAGCATCCTTTGTAATAATATTCAGTGTTTGTTAGGGACCACATTTACATGACCCGATCTGAGAAGTGAATTACCAATGGTTGGGAATATCACATGCGACACTTTTGTGAGACTGGATAAACATTACTGTGTCAGTAAAGCTCAACCATGGTAAAATGTCACTTTTAAAAAACATTACTGGTATGATCATACACCTTACAATGTTCAGTACATGTAGCTGCCCACACTTTTCTTCTTCAAGATGACCAACACTTTAAACCATTTTTATATAAATTTAAGTTTTTCTCTTCACTCCCTTTTTCAATATACTTATGTTGCCAAAAGAGGAATGTTTCCATCATCTGACTTGTGTGCTTTTAGTCTATTGGCCAATCTAATCCAATTAACTACTCAGACTGAGTTGCTTCTTCATCGTCAAGAGACTTGGAGAGCTAGGTTTATTACAAATCATCACTGTAGTTATTTCAAAACAATTATCTATTTACACCATGCTATTAAATGAATGACTGAATGTTTAACAACACATGGTTCTTACACTTATACATACAGTCAAAATCACGTTAATGCAGAAACTACATATTGGAGATGCACCTAACGGCCCTGTCAAGGCAAGTTTTGTTTTTTTAAATGTTAAATAAATAGTTTAAAATGAAAACCTTCTTATTTATTTATTTACAAACATTCTGTACATGAATTATTACGCTTGAAGGGAAACGATATTGGTTATATCGTATGCGTTAATTTCCAACTAATCTGGAATAGTTCATTATAACGACTGAGGTAACAACCTGCCTATTAGTAAAACTACTGAACCATGTCTAATGGTATTTTAGCCTTTCGACCAACTGGGATTCGACCAAATGGGACGGAGCCTCGGTCACATACACAAGAGGTCACCGAAGTGTACCGAGAAATAATTACAAATAATTACACCATCGGCATGTACCGAGTATCATTATGTCACTAGACCGATGTGCTGTGTGATTAATCCCGGTTAATTACCATTGTTAACACTTCAAACAAATTAACCGCTAATCAGTACACAGGGTTTCTGACTCTTCCCTTGATTTCCAAAAGCGTATTTACTATTATTTATGAATAGAAAAAACCGTAATGAGATTATTTGAGCACTGATTTGAATAAAACCTCTTTTGTTTTCTTTTCTTTTTTTTTGTAAATAAATAAAAAAAAATCTAAAAATATTTGGCGAATGTGTATTGAAATTGGCGAAAGAATTTGCAGATTGGCGAATTTTTTGGCAAACATAAATTGTACCCCAGGGCTAGCCCTGAATGGGATGTTATGGTGCAAGGCTTTGTGTACAAAAGTGAAAGACAGATTTTTTTTTGAATGGAGACATGTATAATTACATACATGTATGATATAAACATTTCTGGACACTTCTGATGATGAGTTGTACAGAAATGAAATACACAAACATTTATTAAACAGTTCTTAAACTTATCACATTAAAACAATAAAACATGTAAATAATTTATCAATGACTTTTTAATGTATTAATTACATAATATTAAAGTGTATTAACAACATACACAGGAAGTATATGATACATTAGTTTAAATTCAAATATAACTTAATAAAATATTGATATCCTTCATATTGTGGAAAATCCCCCTTTCTCTGTTTAATGTGATATCTTTTCCCAATTTAGCAAAAAGGGACCCTAAAAAAATGACCTAGATTATACCCTGACATGGCACGAAGTGAATTACCGTAGGTTGGGAATATCACCTACTGTGTCATTGGATAAAAATTACTGTTTTTTGTAAAGCTCCTCAACGATGGTAAAATGTATAAACCTGATGTCCATTAATTTATCTGCCAGTATTTAACAATTCTACATAGAAAATTTGTCTACACATAGCAAAAATAACCTTTTAGTCGGGGTGGGGGGGGTCAATTACAGGTCTAAAGCATAAAGTAACCCAACACGGCACAAAAGCAGATTAGAAGCATCTCAACACAGACAGAAATACATGTATTATTTAATGCGAAGTCTATGAGTTAACTCTGTTACAGCTATAGAGGAGACTAAAAGGTTTTTTTCATTTAGCTTGCATAATGATCGCAGCAACCTGTCTGAGTTCAACTCAAAGTTGCATTAGAACAACAGTTCATATTTTAAACTGGTATGGCGATCAACTGGCAAATAACTTGAAAACCAACAAAGACTTGCACGTTGACATGACATTGTCTAACCAGTTCGGTCCCGTTGGATTGTGAATTGTTGACTCAATTAAGAAAGACACGGACTGTATCAAGTGTGGTTGAATAAAATCAGGTCTTTCCAAGATACAACTGGTATATGTGATTTCTGTTTAATTGAAGGTGTTTTCCTGTTGTGCTTGACATTTAAAATGAAATAAAACACCCATTTATTCAGTTTTCAGGTTTTTTGTTTTATTTACTTTGCTTACGTTACCAGTATTTGACAAACATAAATGTGTTGTAAAATGAATGCGTCCGATGCATTCAAGCATTTTTCGCATTAGTTTCTCTACTGCATTAATTCCATGTTTTACAGTATTTAGACCGTCTGAGCGACTAAATAAAGGTACATACACACCCAAAAAACACCACCTCGGATCAGCATAAGATTGTCATGCCTGCAAACTTGAATATATCCATTTATAAAACAAAGTGGTGTTCTGACAAATGAACTACTCAGACTGAGTTGCTTCTTCATCGTCCAAGGACTTGGAGAGCTAGGTTTATTACAAATCATCACTGTAGTTATTTCTAAACAGTTATTTATTTACACCATGCTATTAAATGAATGACTGAATGTTTAACAACACCTCAGCATGAATTTCACATTTTGTACTGATGGGAGTAAACCCACAATTGCCACTTCATGGGTTACTCTTTTCAATTAGCAGCAAGTATCTTTTATATGCACCATCCCATACAGAGGATAGCACACACCACAGCCTTTGATGTACCAGTCGTGTACAATGGCTGGAGTGAGAAATAGCTCAACAGTCTATAGAGATGCATACTATGGCAGGGTCTGCACTTAACGGTCACCCGATCGCCCCATGCGACTAAAAACGATGACGGGCGACTGAAAACCCACAGTAAGGTTGCCCGCCTGGCGACCGATTTTTTTTTTAATCAGTAATTAACAAATAAATAAAAGTACAGCTATGTAGCCTAATTTGCACCATGAAAAAGTGTAGGTCTGCTTTTACATATAAGCATATGCCCAATATAAGAATAGTATAGGGGTACCGATTTTCCGCGTTCACGGAATCGCGGACGGAATCACGGAATCGCCAAGCATAAACGGAACTTGCATTTTCCCCGAGTTGCCAAACGTAAAACCAACTTTTGTATTCAAGTGTATAGGTTTATTAAATTTGTTTTAATATGCATTCATTGGTTTCTGCTTAATTGATCGTTTGAACCATTACGGCATGACAAAAGAGTTAACATACTGCATAACAAAATGTAAACACGTCATGTTTTCATACATCGATGGCCGCCATTTTGTTTTCACCGTTCGGCTTGATTCGTTTTATTCGTTTGGTAAATTTCTAGCTGCGTTTGATTGAGAGCTCGCCAGTAACATTTGTAAACACAGGCACAAGAGTTCATGTGCGCACCCTTTTTATATTATAACCAACAGCACTTTGGTTCTGGCAGATCAAAGAAACACTGCTGACATAAATGAAACA
>JAECMU010026783.1:0-10135 GCA_016106625.1 Dracogyra subfuscus | reverse complement strand
AGGGTCAAACTAAGGGGTCGGCTTATACACGGAGTCGGCTAATACACGGCAATATACGGTAACAATTTGCTCGGATGATTATAATTTACAATTCAGTTGTCCGTTGTGCAACCGAAATTTACGCTTGATGCATCCATATTTACAATCTGCAAATATTAGGGTAATTAGAATAAATACTTACCCACAAACCATTTAGTGCACCTAGAATGGTTCATAAGATCCGAGTACATCAATCTATGCTCAAAAATCGAATGAATGGATGGCAGATATCCCCCATACTCCCTGCAAGTGTTAGCTGCTTTATTGAAATCCATTGTCCGAGGAAAAAACTCATAAAATATAGCTGGCATCGGACGAATCCCTAAGTCACTTCCAACAACAGAGTAGTTCATAGCCAATAGCTTAGAACTCTTAATCTGAGGTGCAACATCTGTAAAAGAGAGAGTATGCTAAACATCAGACGAAGCAAGTCACTTCCAACTACAGGGTAGTTCATAGCCAATAGCTTAGGACTCTTAATCTGAGGTGCAACATCTGTAAAAGAGAGAGTATGCTAAACATCAGACGAAGCAAGTCACTTCCAACTACAGGGTAGTTCATAGTCAATAGCTTAGGACTCTTAATCTGAGGTGGAACATCTGTAAAAGAGAGAGTATGCTAAACATCAGACGAAGCAAGTCTCTTCCAGCTACAGGGTAGTTCATGCATAGCCAATAGCTTAGAACTGTTCCTGTGAGGTGGAACATCTGTAAAAGTGAGAACATGCTAAACATTTATTATCCACATGGTTAATAACCGAGTTAATTAAACCCTACAAAACACATCTGCAATAACAACTTTTGTTTGGTTAATGTTTAGGGGATTTTAAGACAAGACCGAGTCGAGACCCAAAATCCGTTTTCTTCTTTTTTAGGGGGTGGATAAATTGTTATACATTGCAAACCACTTACTTGCATACCACATAATAAAATAGCCCTGCTATAAACACAGGAAGTCCCTGCATCGTTCTGTTTACACAGCTATATGTACAAAAACAGCTGGATGATTACCTGTTATTAGCATCTTCAGTTTATTGTACAAAAACACTGAATTCCACATGCCAAACACAGTTAACTAATTGATTGGTGGCTTATATGCATAACACCTTGTACTGCACATTTATCCAAATCACTGTACTGAATATATGCCTATACCCGATATTCAATTTGTTTCAATATATGCCTATACCTGATATTCAATTTGTTTTAATATACATGCCTACATGTATACCTCTGACTTTCAATTTGTTTTAATATATGCCTATACTTTATATTCAAATTGTTTCAATATATGCCTATACCTCTGATATTCAATTTGTTTTAATATATGCCTATACCTGATATTCAATTTGTTTTAATATATGCCTATACCTCTGATAATCAATTTGCTTTAATATATGCATATACCTCTGATATTAAATTTGTTTTAATATATCCCTATACCTGATATTCAATTTGTTGTAATTATATATAAGAACTGTTTCTAATTTTTTAGGAATTTATCGATGTATAAAAGTCACAAGTGGTATAAAATCACATAGTGTAGCGAAGCGATTTTATACTACATTTGTGACTTTTATACATCGATACATTCCTAAAAAATTTGAAACAATTCTTATAATTATAAACAGTACAAGAATGTACCTTAAAACACCTAAAAATAATTTATTTCGTTCTTACCATCAAGTTCAACCATTTTCTGTAAATAAGAGTAGGAATACATGTATACATACTATTGGAAATTGTCCGTCTAAAAATAAAAATAAGTATTGAATCAACAAAAACAGTATATATATCTTTATTTTAACTTTAAAATATAACTGTTCTTCCGAAATGTTATCATCAAGTCAACACTGAAAATAATAAATCAGATATTAATTGGAACTATTTTTTCACTTAAACACGTAATTCAGGTGAAGATTCACAAATAGGTGTGGTCATCGGTCATGTACATGTAGTCTCATATCTATATCCATGCAGTTGCCGTTTGGCACTCAGGCACTTTGGTCATTGCTGTACTATGTAGTCTTGAGTCTATCCATGCAGTTGTCGTTTGGCACTCAGGCATTTCAGTCATTACTGTACTATGTAGTCTTGAGTCTATCCATGCAGTTGCCGTTTGGCACTCGGGCACTTCGGTCATTGCTGTATTATATAGTCTCATGTCTATTAATGTAGTTGTTGTTTGGCACTCAGGCACTTCAGTCATTGCTGTATTGTGTAGTCTCGTGTCTATCCATGCTGTTTGTCACTCAGGCACTTCGGTCATTGCTGTACTCTGTAGTCTCGTGTCTATTAATGCAGTTGTCGTTTGTCACTCAGGCACTTCGGTCATTGCTGTACTATGTAGTCTCATGTCTATCCATGCAGTTGCTATTTGGCACTCAGGCACTTCGGTCATTGCTGTACTATGTAGTCTCGTGTCTATTAATGCAGTTATCGTTTGTCACTCGGGCACTTCGGTCATTGCTGTACTATGTAGTCTCGTGTATATCCATGAAGTTGCTGTTTGGCACTCAGGCACTTCAGTCATTGCTGTACTATATAGTCTCATGTCTATCCATGCTGTTTGGCACTCGGGCACTTCGGTCATTGTTGTACTATGTAGTCTCGTGACTATCAATGCAGTTGTCGTTTGTCACTCAGGCACTTCGGTCATTGCTGTACTATGTAGTCTCCTGTCTATTCATGTAGTTGCCGTTTGGCACTCAGGCACTTCGGTCATTGCTGTACTATGTAGTCCCGTGTCTATCAATGCAGTTGCCGTTTGTCACTCAGGCACTTCAGTCATTGTTGTACTATGTAGTCTCATGTCTACCCATGCAGTTGCCATTTGTAACTCAGGCACTTCGGTCACTGCTGTACTATGTAGTATCATGTCTATCCATGCAGTTGCTGTCTGGCACTCTGGCACTTCGGTCATTGCTGTACTATGTAGTCTCGTGTCTATCCATGCTGTTGTCGTTTGTCACTCAGGCGCTTCAGTCATTGCTGTACTATGTAGTCTTGAGTCTATATCCATGCCGTTTGGCACTCAGGCACTTTGGTCATTGTTGTACTATGTAGTCTTGAATCTATCCATGCCATTTGGCACGCAGGCACTTTGGTCATTGCTGTGTTATGTAGTCTTGTGTGGTGACATTTTACAAGTCAGAGGTTATGTAGTCTCGTGTGGTGATATTTTACAAGTCAGAGGTTATGTACTCTCATGTGGTGACATTTTACAAGTCAGAGGTTATGTAGTCTCGTGTGGTGATATTTTACAAGTCAGAGGTTATGTACTCATGTGTGGAGACATTTTACAAGTCAGAGATAATGTAGTCTCGTGTGGAGACATTTGTCATGTCATGTCATGTCATAGGGTTTAACGTGCATATTCAGAGTAATCTGTTGTAATCCACGCCTGTCGTGGGTTCAAGTGCTTGCGAAGCAAACTCTTCCGTCCAAGACAGAAAGTTGGGTGGGTGGGGAAGAGGAGACCACCTGCACTGGCAGGTGCAAGGGAGCACCAGCAGTCCGACCGAAATCGGTAGTAGGTGGGAGTGGGCGGTGATGCTATGGAATTTTGAATGGAGCATTAATAAGCCAAAGAGAAAAAGGAGTGCAGTTTGATTTGAGGAAATATTGGCGCGAATTTTGAACGGTCAATCTAAATTGTAAAAAAAGCATTCGAGCTACTATCCATCCAAATGTCGGGGCCCCGTCTCATTTTGCTATTGTGCACCCATTTCCATCGTTTTTTTTATTAAATAAGGAATTTTGGTTTTTATTAAATAAGGAATTATTTCCAAGGAGACATTTTGAAATGGTGAAATACCTTCTAAAATACCTTTTTTTTAAATATGAGAAATGCATTTTGTGACATTTGAAAAAAAAATCAGGATGACTAAAAACGCTTCGAATGTACGGAAATGGATATTTTAAACAATAAAATTTAAGTTAAAGTATGATTTCAGTTATCAAACAAATTAACGCCTCTAATAGTCAAAACTATGTCTTAGTGTTTAAAAACTAGGATATGTCCCTTTAAATAAGGAATTATTTCCAAGAAGACATGGTGCCGTGCACACTTTAAAAACGAGAAACCATTCGGAAGTCAAAATATACGAGGTGAAAAGTTTAATGCTCTCAAATAGAGAAAAAAACCTCGACTACATAACTGTTACTTCTCGCAGGCATGTGCCTTTTGAAGAAAAAAATGAGAAATCCATTTTGTGATATATTAAAAAAAACCATGTGCATGTTATGTATGTGTCCACTGCCTGGGCAAGTCATAGGTACATTTATTCTGGTCCTTGGCCTAAATATCTGGTGAAAAAGTTCAAAGCAATCTTTTGGGGCCAAACTATACAAAAGATGACAATTTAACGAATGGTGGCTAATAAGTAGTCGAATAAAATCGGTTTTTATTAAATAAGGAATTATTTCCAAGAAGACATTTTGAAATGGTGAAATAAATTCTAAAATTGAATAAAACACGATTACATAACTGTTACTTCTCGGAGGAACGTGCCCTTTTAAAAATATGAGAAATGCTTTTTGTGACATTAAAAAAACATCAGGATGACTAAAAACGCTTCGAATGTACGGAAATTGATATTTTAAACAATAAAATTTAAGTAAAGTATGATTTAAGTTATCAAACAAACGCCTCTAATAGTCAAAACTATGTCTTAGTGTTTAAAAACTAGGATATGTCCCTTTAAATAAGGAATTATTTCCAAGAAGACATGGTGCCGTGCACACTTTAAAAACGAGAAACCATTCGGAAGTCAAAATATACGAGGTGAAAAGTTTTATGTTCTCAAATAGAATAAAACTTGACTACATAACTGTTACTTCTCGGAGGCACGTGCCTTTTAAAAAAAAAAGACAAGTCAGAGGTGTTATTAGACCTAGATTATTTACTTTCATTATATCTGGCAACATTGAATATCAATATATAACAAAGGAAACTTGAATTGTCTGTATGGTTAAAAAATAAGGACATTTCCGGGCAGGAAAATGGGAGATTGATCAAATACCGGGAATCTCTCGGGGAATCTGTGAAGGTTGACATGCAGGTCTGTTATAGGCCACCTATACTCTATAAGATTTAGAATTTAATAGAATATAATTTAACAAACATAATATTTACGTAGTCCACAGATCAATTTATTTTAAACATTACCTGTAACATGTACATAAACTATTGCATGAACAGGTTGATATACAACATCTATAAAAAGGGTTTGGGAATTGTTTTATATTTTGGAGATTTATGTATAAAATTATTCTCAAACTTGTTCAAACATTGCATGTGCCACTTTAAACAGCAATTTGAACTGGATACTGGTGGTTTTGCAACATTTCGACCACCTCCCTTTCTTTCTCGTCTACAGTTTAGTACGGTACCACGTGATTGGTCAGTGATGATATCATGTAAGGAACATGAACATTGTTTCACATTTATTTCCTAAAGGAGGCGCTAGTTGTCTGGATCGCTTTATGCAGGTAAGTATATATACCGAATGATACCTTGGCTTGTGGGTGTGTCACTTGACATGGAATGATGCTAATCATATTTGACATTAAATTACTAAACATGTACATTACCTCTCACACAAGAACTTCCATCAGTAAACAGGTGGTAATTTTTTTGACATATACAGAAGTAACCTTCTCGATTTGTGATGCATATGTAGTCACATGGACTCGATGAACAAGCATCTACAGGACTACTGGTATCTAATAAGAAAAGAAAATATTGTTAATATAGAAAAAATCCTGCTGTATGTGTGTGCACAAATGTTCATCAACTGCAGAAGACTTAATAACCAATCATGCTATGGGAACCAGTGGGTTTAAGACAATGTGGATAAAGCACTATATAATATATAGCCCTACCGGATTTATCAAAACTTAAACTAGTTAATTTTCTTTATTAAATGTAATTTATTTTATGCAGATTCATTGACAGCATTAAGTGTAGATATTATCATATTTAGAAGTAACTTTGAAACAGTAGTTTGAGTGAATCTTAGCCAGATATTTATAGTATTACTAACCCAAGAATTTTATTACATTTAAAGCCACAAAAGTACAAAAGACTTCATTGTGCAGCTAGAATGTTTCATTTTGTCAGGAGTCAGTATAGTATTGCAGTCTAGGTTTAGCTAGCTTTAAATGTGCTTTGGGTAGTGGGATTGATTTCTCACTCGGTCAAAAGCTCACAATAATATAGTTAAAGGGACAGACACTAGTTTTTAAACACTAAGGCATATTTTTCACCTAAACCCTAGTTTCAATCCATAACAATGGACACTAAGTTTGGCTAACTTACAAACATGTAACAAATTTGGATACAAGGATACAATAGTCTGTGACGTATGTGACCTGGACTGGAGAGAGTGGTTAGCTGACCTGACAGGTAACCGATGTATTGTGATCTGGACTGGAGAGAGTGGTAAGCTGACCTGACAGGTAACCGATGTATTGTGACCTGGACTGGAGAGAGTGGTAAGCTGACCTGACAGGTAACCGATGTATTGTGACCTGGACTGAAAACAGTGGTTAGCTGACCTGACAGATAACCGATGTATTGTGACCTGGACTGGAGAGAGCGGTTAGCTGACCTGACAAGTAACTGATGTATTGTGACCTGGACTGGAGAGAGTGGTTAGCTGACCTGACAGGTAACCGATGTATTGTGACCTGGACTGAAGACAGTGGTTAGTTGACCTGACAAGTAACTGATGTATTGTGACCTGGACTGGAGAGAGTGGTTAGCTGACCTGACAAATAACTGATGTATTGTGACCTGGACTGGAGAGAGTGGTTAGCTGACCTGACAGATAACCGATGTATTGTGACCTGGACTGAAGACAGTGGTTAGCTGACCTGACAAGTAAATGATGTATTGTGACCTGGACTGAAGACAGTGGTTAGTTGACCTGACAAGTAACTGATGTATTGTGACCTGGACTGGAGAGAGTGGTTAGCTGACCTGACAAGTAACTGATGTATTGTGACCTGTACTAGAGATTCTATTAATCCAGCTTGTAATGTGTGCAGACGACACGCTACTGCTAGTTAGGTAACATAAAAACATCCATGTGTAATCGAGTGAGTACTAATAGGCATAATTCTTGTGCACTTTTTTTTTTTTTTTTTGTTTTTTTTTTTTTTTCAGGCTTTGTAATCATACTGGAACAGACAAAAATATTATCATGTGTTTATTTATTTGTTCTTGTTCATATTTTTATGTGAAAATTGTTGGGTTTGTCTTGTGTTATGTTTACGAAATTTACCCATAATACATTAGATAAAATGAAACTGAAAGCCAGTACACAATCAATAAGTACTTACTGTTTGAATTTAATGAAGAATGGATCTCTTTTATTATTGTTAAATACAAACAATAATTACCCATAATTAACATTGTGGCTTTGTTTTAATTGCGGCTTATTATATAAGTTATTTAAAGGTTGTGGTTTAATTACGGACGAAGGTCGGAACTTTGTCTAAACTGAAGTTTTTTAAAAGTTTGTTTTTACAAAAATCTTTATAGGTTTTTACACAAATGGTTACACACTAATAACCAACATACTAACCTTTCAACTGTCCAACTACATCCCACTGATAATCAACATACTAACATTTCAACTGTCCAACTACATCCCACTGATAATCAACCTACTAACCTTTCAACTGTTCAACCATGTCCCACTCATAACCAATGTACTAACCTTTCAACTGTCCAACTAAGTCCCACTGATAACATACTAAACTTTCAACTCTCCAACTACGTCCCACTGATAACCAATGTACTAACCTTTCAATTGTACAACTATGTCCCACTGATAAGCAACATACTAACCTTACCTTTCAACTGTCCAACAACATCCCACTGATAACCAACATACTAACCTTACCTTTCAACTTTCCAACTACGTCCCACTGATAACCAACATATACTAACCTGTCAACTGTCGAACTACGTCCCATTGATAACAAACATACTAACCTTAGATTTTAACTGTCCAACTATGTCCCACTGATAACCAACATACTAACCTTTCAACTTTCCAACTATGTCCCACTGATACACAACATACTAACCTTTCAACTGTCCAACTACGTCCCACTGATAACCAACATACTAACATTTCATCTGTCCAATTACATCCCATTGATAACCAACATACTAACCTTTCAACAGTCCAACTAAGTCCCACTGATATGTACTAACCTGTCAACAACGTCCAACTGATAACCAACATACTAACCTGTCAACTGTCCAACTACGTCCCACTGATAACCAACATACTAACCTTACTTTTCAACTGTCCAACTACGTCCCACTGATAACCAACATACTAACCTTTCAACTGTCCAACTATGTCCCACTGACAACCAACATACTAACCTTTCAACTGTCCAACTATATCCCACTGATAACAAACATACTAACAATTCAACTGTCCAACTACGTCCCACTGATCATCAACGTACTAACCTTTCAACTGTCCAACTACGTCCTACTGATAACCAACGTACTAACCTTTCAACTCTCCAACTTCGTCCCACTGATAACCAGCATACTAACCATTCAACTGTCAAACTATGTCCCACTGATAACCAACATACTAACCGTTCAACTGCTCAACTACGTCCCACTGATAACCAACATACTAACATTTCAACTGTCCAACTACGTCCCACTGAAAACAAAAATACTAACCTTTCAACTGTCCAACTATGTCCCACTGATAACCAACATACTAACCTTACCTTTCAACAGTCCAACTATGTCCCACTGATAACCAACAAACTACCTTGATTTCGACAACTGTCCACCTACGTCCCACTGGTAACCAACATACTAACTTGTCAACTGTCCAACTATGTCCCACTGATAACCAACATACTAACTTTTCAACTGTCCAACTATGTCCCACTGATAAGCAACATACTAACCTTTCAAATGTCCAACTATGTCCCACTAATAGCCAACATACTAACCTTACCTTTCAACTGTCCAACTACGTCCCACTCATAACCAACATACTAACCTTACCTTTCGACTGTCCGACTACATCCCACTGATAACCAGCATAATAACCTTACCTTTCAACTTTCCAACTATGTCTCACTCATAACCAACATATACTAACCTTTCAACTGTCCAACTACGTCCCACTTATAACCAACATACTAACCTTACCTTTGAACTTTCCAACTATGTCCGACTGATAACCAACATATACTAACCTGTCAACTGTCCAACTATGTCCCACTGATAACCAACATACTAACCTTACCTTTCAACTGTCCAACTACGTCCCACTGACAACTAACATACTAACCTGTCAACTGTCCAATTATGTCCCAAGGATAACCAACATAGTAACCTTACCTTTGAACTGTCCAGCTATGTCCCACTGATAACCAACATATACTAACCTGTCAACTGTCCAACTATGTCCCACTGATAACCAACATACTAACCTTACCTTTCAACTGTTCAACTACGTCCCACTGATAACCAACATACTAACATTACCTTTCAACTGTCCAACTACGTCCCACTGATAACTAACATACTAACCTGTCAACTGTCCAATTATGTCCCACTGATAAGCAACATACTAACCTTACCTTGCAACTGTCCAACTACATCCCACTGATAACCAACATACTAACCTTACCTTTGAACTTTCCAACTATGTCCCACTGATAAGCAACATACTAACATTACCTTTCAACTGTCCAACTATGTCCCAGTCATAACCAACATACTAACCTTTCAACTGTCCAACTATGTCCCACTGACAACCAACATACTAACCTTTCAACTGTCCAACTATGTCCCACTGATAACCAACATACTAACAATTCAACTGTCCAACTACGTCCCACTGATGATCAACGTACTAACCTTTCAACTGTCCAAGCATGTCCCAATCATAACCAATGTACTAACCTTTCAACTGTCCAACTACGTCCTACTGATAACCAACGTACTAACATTCAAATGTCAAACTATGTCCCATTGATAACCAACATAGTAACCGTTCAACTGCTCAACTATGTCCCACTGATAACCAACATACTAG
>JAECMU010026761.1:0-10640 GCA_016106625.1 Dracogyra subfuscus | reverse complement strand
CAACTTCTGAGATACCTAAGAGCATGCTCATCATATGCCGATTTTAAAGACAGACATGTAATTTTGGTACAGAAGTTGTTTGATCAGGGTTATAACATCCAAGGACTCCTGAAAGCTTTAAAAAGTATTATGGTCGACACTGCGAGGCCATTTCACGATATGACGCATCATTGACAAAAATGATGTCTCATGCAATACCCTATTTTGACCTTGTACATACATTTTCATCTTTTTGGTGAAAATGTTGTATTTTACCTTATGGTGGACTTTATGGCTGCGGGTTGTGCTCATGACGGGTGCCACCGGTGGGGCAGGATATGCTCACCTTTCGCGAACACCTGATATCATTACCGTTTAATGGTGATTCATGAGATCATGCTATCAGTCATTTATATTCCACTGATCTCTGTCCTGTGCACATTTAGTTTCGCAGAGCTGGTCTTGGGAGTGGCAGTCCTCCTGGAGGCAGCGCAGGAAGGACGTGAGGTGCTGTGCTAGATCTTCTTGGGGAGTGTCAGTCCTAAGGACTAGTCACCCGACGGTGGATCATGAAAATTATCACGATCTTGCCTAAACGTCCCTTGGACACTGCAGAGATATGCACCTGACCACGGATACGGTTTTGTCGTTCAGGTTCATTAACAATAATGGAAACAACCCCAGCTGCTCTATGTTCACTTTCTTGAAACGTCTGATAGAGGTTAAATCCTCTCATTGTAATATGACCAGTGGCCTTAGAAAAGTTTCCTGAAGACATACTGCAAGAGGATTATGTTTTAGAATTAAAAGACTTAATTCATCAAAATTGGACTTATGCCCACGGCAGTTCCACTGTATGACTAAATTAGCTATTAGGTGAAGTACAGGTGTGGTTTTAACATTTTCCTTTGGATGTGGTTATGATTGGGAGTGTTGTGATGTATCAGAAATGTCATCATTCATTTCATTTCAACTTATTTTCGAGCTTATATCCAATTAAAGTTCAAGCACGCTGTCCTGGGCACACACCTCAGCTATCTGGACTGTCTGTCCAGGACAGTGGGTTAGTTGTTAGTTGGTTAGTGGTTAGTGAGAGAGAAGAGGGTGTAGTGGCCTAACACCTACCCATTGAGCCCTAAAGAACTCGCTCTGGGTTGTAGCCGGTACCGGGATGCGAACCCTGTACCTACCGGCCTGTAGTCCGATGGCTTAGCCACTACGCCACCGAGGCCGGTGAAATGTCATCACTCACTTCCATATCCAAAGGATCAAAAGGATTACTGATTGGGACGGTACGTTGTTTGATCTTCTTCATACGTCCCGATCAGCCTTCCTCATTTTACTTTTAGTACCTTTTCCCTACAAAGGTTTGCTAGGATCTGGCTCCTCAGCAGATTAATCTTTTGACGAATTCTTAGAATCAGAAGACACCCGGATCATTTTAGTTGCTTGCATCTGGCAAGCTTTAGTTACCTATCGCTGAGTTTGTGTAACAAGTCTGCTTTGAACTTACCCTGTGTCCATGTTGGTGTCCCCTACAGTGATTTTAAATTTCATATTAACCTTATATATCATTTCAACTTGGTAAGATAATTGGGACTATGCGATTACAAAAAAGTGGCATGCTGTCAAGCTAATCTTGAGAGAGAGTGGCAGTCATCCTACAGGCGGTGCAGGAAGGATGCAGTAGTCTTGTTCCGTGCCCAAATCGGCCATACATATTTGACTCGTTCATTTATTTTAAAGAAGGACCCTCCTCCTCAGTGTGAACATTGTCTGTGTATACTGACTGACTTTAGAATCTTTTAATTTCCATTTAATATTTATTATAAAGATTTTAAAACACTTTGACTTCTATACAAAGTTTTAAGATATACTTAACTTGATTTTATATATTGTATTATACTCCCCCCACAGCTCCTTACACTGTGGTTTTACATCTATATCTATATCTATCTATCTATCTATATCTATATATATATACATGTATATATATGTATATATATATATATATATACACTAGTATATACATGTATATATATATGTATATATATATATAGATAGATAGATAGATAGATAGATAGATATAATATTTTCATATACAACCAATAGCCGATGTGTACTTGTGTGCTGGAGTGTCATTAAACATTCATTCATTCATTCTGAGATTATGTAATATCAGAAACCATCTTAAATCAGCCTTCATTATTTAGCTAAGTTAAATCTGTCTAAACTGACGCATTGCCTGCAGAGACCTTAAAACGCAGCAGCATACATTTACCTGCTGTAATAGACGTCTTAGTCTCCACAACCTGTCTAGCCTCAGTAAAAGACAAACGTTTATTTTCCTTGCAGTTAATACATGCCATATCATTTTGACATGCCTTACTGTCATGATCATACTGGTCACAACGAGCACGTGTCAGTTTGCTACGACATGCATTTCTCCCATGTTCAAACTTTTGGCATTTAAAACATCGCAAGCGGTTTGGAATCTTTTTATTATTTCGGCGGATTTTCATCTGCTTCACTAACTCATTTGAGGTCTCTTGACCTAATCTCTTTCTTAGATGAACACTTTTGATTTAAGCAGGTTTATGGAATGATTTTCTATGCCACATTCGACCAACACAGATCCATTTCGCTGCTTCTTGACACTTTTGGGCTCTCCAGCTAAGCCTTCTAGCCCCTTTTGAATCGCAAATGGAGAAAGCTTCATGATGCGATAAAAAGAAACCTTGGCCAGGTTTGCTATGAAATCACTTTGAGGTTTTGAAATTAGAAATTGTGGATTCTTCATCTAATGATGAAGATTCTGAAACTTCGATGTGGACGATTGTCAGTGTCCCATCAGAATTTGTATTGTTGTTGTCACCCATGTTTGACGCCATATACCGTAAATAAAATGTGTTGAGTGCATCGTTAAATAAAACATTTCTTTCTTTCTATTAATGGAAACTGGAATTCAATATTTTATTGAAATAACTGACAAAAAATTGACAAAAGTGGCGAATGTCTCATTTGGTCTGCCGCAACTTTTCGGACACGGAGGGTCCGAGTTTGAGCACATGGGCTTCTATTTTTTTAAATGAAAAGTGGCTTGCACAAACGATCAAAAAATACATGTCAGTCATCTATGCTACAATAAATTGTGCTTAACATGCAGAGGCAGAGCTGTGCCTTTGACAATAAATGGTTTGAGCATTCTGGATATAAGAACTTAGTATTTCTGAGTTCAAGGTAATGTCATTGTTTATTCCAAGTTGTTTTTGTAGGAATGGCATAGTCTATGGAAATTACAACCGTATAAGCTAATTTTGGGAGCATATGTAAACGTTCAGATTTGTTGGTTGTATTTAAACATACTAATTGAGAAAGCACTGTATTTGATACAGTTCTTTTGGTGTGTGCATTAAGATATGTCTGTATAATTAGACTGTAGATTGTCCATTTGGTAGGAATACTGGCTTGAAATATTTACTGCTTTTGATGACTAATGATGCTATTTTACGGTTATATGGCGTCAGACATATGGTTACGGACCACACAGATTTTGAGAGGAAACCCACTGTCGCCACTGCATGGTCTACTCTTTCCGATTATCAGCAAAAGATATAATATTTGCGCTTCCCACTTGCAGGATAGCACAAACTATGGCCTTTGTTGAACCAGTTATGGATCACTGGTCGGTGCAAGTGGTTTACACCTACCTATTGAGCCTTGCAGAGCACTCACTCAGGGTTAGGAGTCGGTATCTGAATAACCAATCCCATGTCTTGACTGGGATCCGAACCCAGTACCTACCAGCCTGTAGACGATGGCATAACCACGACGCCGGCCCATTTCACACAATTATAATTCCAATCTCTGAGGTCAGGTCAGGTCATAGGGTTTAACGTGCACATTCAGAGCAATGTGTTGTAGCGCACGCCTGTCATGGGCACAGGAGCTGGCTCCTTCGCCCAGAACAAAAAAGGTGGGGAGGGGGGAGGGAAGAGGAGGAACCGCCTGCACTGGTAGGTGCAAGGGAGCACCAGCAGTCCGATCAAGATCGGTAGCAGGCAGGGGTGGGTGGTGGCGGTACTATGGAATTTCGAATGGAGCAGCTAAAATGCCAAAGAAAAAAAGGTGCGCATTTTGGTTTGAGGAAATGTGGCGCAATTTTGAACGGTCGATCAAACAGAAAGAGTTCTGGAGCTATTATAAGTTTTGATCTTAGTGAGTCGAGAGTAGCTCGTTAATTAGACCTTTGTGTTGCTGTGGTATCTCCCTAGGTTGCCCGTAGGGTCCTTATAGGGCCTGACCGCTTCTGGTCGTAGCATGACTTCCCAGGGGAGACTCGTACAGGTAAACAAGGCAGGGGGAGGGGAAGCCGACAGCTCAACTGCCAGCGCAAGTTCCTTCTGCTTCGCCGCTACCGACTACTCAGAAGCAGCAGACACGAGGAGCGGCAAAGGTGGGGCCTAAGCTGTCAGCTCAACTCAGCAGCACCAGCGCCGATGGAGACAGCTCCAGCCAGCCCACCGGCGTCTTCACGTGTTGATGCCACAGCTGGTGCAGAGCGGGACGCCAAAAAGAGAAAAGTGTCGGTCCAGGACCCGTCCGACACCCAAACCATTACTTGGCAGATCGCCTGCGACAAGCTTCCTGGACGGTACCGCGAGTGTGTCAAGGGGGACCAACACCATCTAGTCAGGGGCGGTACCTGTTCCAGTACGTCGAGAAGAGTCGCACCTTCTGTTTGACGTCTGAGCGGAACGGGGTGTATCGGCACGGACTGCTGAAATCAGACATGGATAATCCAATCATCCATCGGATTATCAGGCTGATACTTCCAGAAGATAACCCAGCCTTACTTCGGGGACATTGACCTGCCTCACTTCTTCCCAAGGTTCCGAGCCGATCACCCCCAACATCTCACCATGAGTTCCGCCAAACCTCTGCTAGGACAGGAACCTCCTTTTTAGAGATTAGTTGAACTTTAAATCTTTTGGCCGTGGTTCAAAATTTTATATTAATTGTTTTTGTAAACAGTCCAACACACTTTACTTTGATAGCCTGTCTAAATTGCTCCCCCTCCCGGCCCGGACCATATAGATCGGACTTTAAGCTTTTAGACCCCGGTTCAAAATTTTATGTCGAACTATTCGGCCGAGCAGTCAATTCTTTTTATTTTTGGCTTGTAACTTATTTATTCAATTAACTTTTTTTTTACAAATTGCTATTTTTAAAACTCTCCCCATTTTCAACTGTACCCCCGCCCTCCATCCCGAGTCAGGCCACCGATCTTATCTGAATTCGGACTCGGGATTGGCGTGTTCGAAACCTTAGTGGTATATGGACACGTTAAACTAGTTGTCATCATCAGAATGACGACTTCGCATGTGCTTGTCTGGCGGCCATTTTTAGGTATTTTTTATACATCAGATCTTAGGGTTAGTGACTTGCAATAAATAGGTTTGTTGTTTTACAATCAGGCATTAAAAATGTAAGTAAAATCTAATGACTGATTTTGTTCCTTTGACTATTTCAAAATATTTCCAAGATAACACCGAGTAGATAGAACATATGTAGAAAAAAAAGCCCAGCTGACAAAATTCCAACATTTGATAAAGTTACTACATTTTGAAGTTGGTGTCCGTCAAGTTTCCATTGCTAAAATTGGCCATGACAAGCACTGTGATAGGTGTTTTAACACAGCCTCTATATACTATGATTTTAAAGGTGATATCCCAATACTTACCGAGAATTACTTTAATTTGTATATCATTGGAATGCATTAGTGTGAGCCAGTTTTTAGAGGGAAATGGACCGATTACAACTGCAGGTCACAGGACACAGTATATATATATATATATATCGGGTGTTGTCATTTGAATTTGTAAGATACTATTCATAACAAAATTAAAACAAAACCCGTTTGCTTTTTTGTGCGATTGATTTTATTATTTGCGGTTGGTGTGATAACAGATCACTTGAGAACTATTTTGAAGATGACAATAATCGCAACTGTAAACCGCGTGAAGGCGCATACATTTGTTTTATCTCTAGTATCACAACAATTATTTACACAAGCACAGCTGGGTAGGTGTGCGTTTAAGGTATAAGTCATAGATCAATTTGTATGTCATTGGAATGCATTAGTGTAAGGGGGGGGGATGGACCGATTACAAGTGCAGGTCACAGCACACAGTATATGTATGTATGTATGTATATACTCAACCAGCAACCCCTCAAATATTTTGTGAAAAGTGGCATTTATTCAAAATAACAGCGCCAAGGCTAAACACATTATCACTGCTTCAGTAAGATCCCAGGACTATATAATAACCAATGACAGCAACGTTATGTCGTGTTTACACACAATGTTTTAATGTATACAACTTTTAATGAACACACCACAGACATGTACGCTATAATTATCATGAACAAACATCAGTGGGAATAGTGCTGACTAACATATAATGAACAAACAATAGTAATACATGGGGTGGAATCATGACTGTTAGAATCCAGTTGCATATTGTTCATGGGAGGGTCACTGGGCACTACTACCGTGACAACATCCTTGCACCATCGTTGTGCCCTTCGCATGTCAGGCTGGACGCCATTTTATTTTCCAGGACGACAACGCCCGCGCTCACCGGAGTCTACTGGTCACTGCGGAACTGCAGCAACAGAACATCACCACACTACCGTGGCCAGCACTAAGCACAGACCTTCCAAGAGGAATGGGACAGCTCCTCAATAATGTTATTGGACGTTTAATGAGGAGTATGCCACGTGGGATTCGTATGTGCTTGGCTAACTGCGGGGGTTTTACCCATTACTAGTGGAAATACTGAAAACATGAGATTGAGAAGCACCACCCATGTTGCCTATTTGTGTTTACCCCGGACCCGCATCACGATCCTGCTATAATCTTCAAGGCCAATCCCTTGTTACATGAGTGCTTGTGTTTTCCCATTACTTAATATATATATATATATATATATTCAACAACGAAAGTTCAACTAATGTTAACCTATTTTTATTAATTAGTATTCGCATCTTAAGTGTTTACCATTTACAAACAACGTAAACTCACCAACCTTTGTCTTAACACAACAGGAGGACCTGGTTTTCTTTTATGTCTGTTAACCATGGCAAATGTAGACGCCATAAGAGATATTTGCTAAACTTTCGTTTTACATGTTAACATTATATATTAATTAATGTGAAAATCTATTTATTGTTATTGGTGTTTATAGAAGAAACTATTTAGATAAACAGTAGTTAATATATATTAATAGCACAAACTAGTTAAAACTAGTGATAGTGTATTTGCCACACTCGCCAGACCCAGACAAGCTAGCGTCCTCCCACTTTGCCTACACGTAGTTTGCCTACAACCCAGTTTGCCTATACTCAGTATAAACAAATTTCATGCCCAATTAAAAGTGGACTAATACTAATCACCAGAAAGAGCATGAAATCACCTTTGCGCAACTAAGCCCCATTTACATTACTTATATTCATTGTAATATTAATTGTTTATATAATACAATGTTTTTATATTGGTTTGAGACACAAAATAATAGGGATAATAGGGATAACTGGGGATGTCACCTTTTTATATTGTAGGTAAACTGAGTGTAGGCATACTGGGTTGTAGGCAAAATGGGTTGTAGGCAGAATGGAAGGGAACCGACAAGCTTCGGCGTGTGTTGAGCTTTACAAACTATTGCGAATTTGTTTAAATAGCCACAGGTATCAATGCTGTTCGTTGTTTTTGCTTTTTAAAAATTGTATTTATTATGATTATTTTTAGGTGTTTTGTTTTGCCAATGATGCATCAAATTTAATTCCTATTTAATAGTGTTTTCTTTACATACGCATACAAACCGATTTAATAGTGTTTTCTTTACACACGCATACAAACCGATTTAATAGTGTTTTCTTTACATACGCATACAAACCGATTTCGGGCGAGACCTAGCCCCAGTGGTAAAGCGTTGGCTTCATACGCGGTCGTCCTGGAATTGATCCCCGTCGGTGTGTCGATTAGACTAGATCAAAGGCCGTGGTATGTCCTACCTTGTATGTGTGATTAGTAGCAAGTCATCATAATATGTACCATCTCATAGACATAATATCATAGAAATAGCCAAATGGGTCCATCGATAGGGATCGATCCTAGACCAACCACGTATCAGTCGAGCGATTTACCACTGGGCTATATCCCGTCTGCAAAGGAAATAGCGCCTCAGCAGGGAATTAGTAGTGTACATCATGGGACATTTCTCAGTTTGCTGCAATTTTTAAGATGTTATCGACTAACAATTGTAATTACATATCAAATATATTTCTCTTCATAAATGGCTGTATATTAAATGTGTTTCTGATCCTTCTAATATTTTTACTAGGTTAAAGTTAATTTTATTTCCTAAAATATTTTTTTTTCGTACGTACGAAATTATTTGAAGGAAAGAAGGAAATGTTTTATTTAACGACGCATTCAACACATTTTATTTACGGTTATGTGGCGTCGGACATATTTTTTTAATGATTAAATACCACATATACTGAAAGAGGAAACCAGCCCAAGGGGTCTTCTATATGCACCATCCCACAGACAGGATAACACATACAACGGCCTTTGTGATGCACTGGCTGGAGCGAGACATAGCCCAATGGACCCACCGACGGGGATCGATCCCCAAGTTGACGCGAACGCTTTACCACTGGATTACGTCCCGCCCCTATTATTTGAAGACAAAATCCAGTTTGGGCTTGTTACAAATATTAAGACGACCAGAAACACATTGGTCATATAGACACTGATATTCTGATTAATCGTTGAGATGTTTTATTACTCGGAAAGATCTTACAATGCAGTGAACTCAGAAATGTCCCTTTAACAAGGCATAATCTATAACGATGGGCTTGGTTGACACACGTAACAGGAAGCACGTTGATAAGGAAGCGTACATCCGTGTGTCTAATCGTCAAGTGGTCTTTAACAAGTGGAGTATGAGATAAAACACTCTGATATGGACTTCAAATACTGGGATTGGTCAACACACAAAAGGCCTCTCCCTATAATTCACAAGTAACGCACCTGGGTAACAATTATATTTTAAAAATTATTATTATTTAAAAACACCAAAATAATAACCTTTTTTGTAATTCGATAAATATTATTTAGTTGTTTTGCCGTAGAAAGGATAAACAAATGCTATGTATGAAATTAAAATAACGTAGTGCGCCAATCTGTACGTACCTACTACAAATATTAGAATGACGATAAATACACTAACTATTCTAATATATATTTTGTTATAATTAGGAAAATGTAAGGACATTATAATTTTAATAATATTAGCTGAAATGTTTTTGGCTACAAATTAGGGATATTCAGGACTAAAATATAACAACTGTAGATACACTGAGATGTGCGTCTTCCATGACGCTTTATCAAACTGTTATCTCATCTATTGAATGGTGTCCGTAAAACTATGTTGCTGCTAACTGAACGGAGTAGATTGCATAACGGCATTGAGTTTGTTCGTGGGTGGCACGGAGCTCAGTGGCAGTGTTCGCTTGAGGTACGCTAGAGCCAATAGGTCAGTGGACTCTCTTTCTGTTGTAACTGGTGCACTATGACTGGTTATACCAAATGCCCTGGTATGTACTATCCAGGTTAAGGAAATATGCATATAAAAGATCCATTGTGTTTTTTTTTGCAGTAGAACATTGAATGATAAATGTGTTGTTTTCAATATGTTCCTCCCTACATGACTCAACCCTTTCTTGACTTTCTCGTTTGGGTGTCGTTAGATATTCATATATTCACAAAGCAAGAATGCTAATGTTTTAAATTTTATTCAATTACATAAACGGATATAATTTACAAACAAATCGAACAAATAGTATTATTAATGAAACTAGTCTATTCAAATGATTGTCCTTTTGCGGCCTTGACGACCTCGGTTTTTTATCAGTAAATCGCAAATTGAAACAATAAAAATGACTAAAAACAAAACAAAACAATGATAACTGTATGATCAAGAGAATGAAAAAGATTGACAGAAATAATGTTCCACAGTGATTAATGGACCTTCCTGGAAATGGTCAAAATTGAGAAAAACTCCCCGTGCGTGTGCAAACTATCAAATGTGTTTCGGTGTGTTGATAATGTTCTTTAATAGGATGTATGTGGTCAAAACGTATGTTCGATCTAATAGTTGATATTAACATTAATATTTCAGGTTGCCCTACTTTTGTAAAGAGTATATATGAAAATTCAGATCGACCTCCGTTTAATTATAAAGTGACCACACATACAGAGAGAGAGAGAGAGAGAGAGAGAGAGAGAGAGAGAGAGAGAGAGAGAGAGAGAGAGAGAGAGATAGGCACATACATACAGAAACACACTATGTTTTACATAATGTAACAAGTTAAACGTTTCACGCTTTGGTAGCTAGCTATATGGTATAAATAACATCAACGTTCCCTTCATCCTTTGATCGTGTCGATGACAAACATGACACCTGCAGCAATGTACAGCAAACCGCCGATAATCACCATAATAAAAGACCAGCCGAGGTGTGTGTCATAACCGGATCTGGAGTGAAGGATCGTTGCCAGACGCATGGAAACATGCGGAATGCTTTAGCTTG
>JAECMU010026756.1:20068-35826 GCA_016106625.1 Dracogyra subfuscus | reverse complement strand
AAGATACCGCCATCTTTGCAAATGGTGTCTGACAAGACGCTCAACTGTCAAAAGACAACAATATGTTTAATTAAAAACGATAAGTAATTACGATATGCGTAAACGCGACACGATAAAATAAGCTCGAAGCTTATTAAAAAAAAATACGGTACATAAATAATATGTAACCAAGAAAAGAACAGCCGACATTTCATTATAAAAAATGGCGACCGTTTCGTTCAACAAGAACGAACATTTCACAAACACTATTCTAAAGAAAAGTGAATAACGCGAAACGGAGAATAAGCTAACGAAAGCTTATTAGAATAAGGCACAAAGTATCATGATATAAACGAAACACGAAAACCAAAGGCAAGAAAAAACCTAAAACCAGGTTGACTCAAGCAGAGCCAAGGAAAACACGTCCAGACCGTAAAGCGAAGTGGAAAAGAAGAGAGATACAGTCACGTGACCGGAACTAGAGAGCAGTATACAGTAGAAGAATTTAGGCCATTCCATTGGCTTTAGGGATGTTCGACCAGACCACTCCGTGGGGGGGAAATTGCAACTTGTTTGAGGATCGGTAATGTTAAAAGAAATATGGTATATTTAACCCATTCCTTTATCTTAAAGAAAGATCCTCCACCTCAATGTGGGCATTGTCAGTGTACTCTAACAGTGCATCACATTTTGGTGGAGTGTGCATTTTTGAAAGA
The DNA here is from genome assembly GCA_016106625.1 of Dracogyra subfuscus. Taxonomy (NCBI): domain Eukaryota; kingdom Metazoa; phylum Mollusca; class Gastropoda; order Neomphalida; family Peltospiridae; genus Dracogyra; species Dracogyra subfuscus. The sequence goes on along the minus strand of JAECMU010026756.1, from coordinate 35,131 downwards.
AACTTTGAAAGATATTTTTGGTCAGAGAAATGTGATGGAATCCTTTCGGTTCCATCTAGAACTAATTTTACAGTTTTATTCTAAATTTTAATCTTATCTATCTGTAACATTTGCATTTTTGTACAGTCCTTTACACTGTGTTTTTATTTAACTTTTAAATTTTTATATTGCTGTGATTCTCAATTAATGTTTTCCCCATTACTATAGTTTGACACCCAATAGCCGATGTATTGTTCATGCTGGGGTGTCTTTAAACATTCATTCATTCATTTGTTGAAATTATAGTAAGATATGTTTATCGAGTAAAAAGCCAAAACTAGGGTATGAAAAGTGACTGTCATTGATCTTAAGACTAGAAGATAAAAATATGCATGTATATAAATAACTTTCGACAATATCAATAGTAAATACAAAGATATATATCTCACTTTCTTGATCTGTTCATCTGTTTCCTCTCTAAGTTTCTCCTCGACGTCCTTCATCAAGGCTTTGTGTTCACTAAGAGTCAGCACCTCGACCATGTCCGTTTGCGTTTCACTGCTCGACCCAGCCATGTCCGTTTGCGTTTCACTGCTCGACCCGACCGGCTTACTATGCTGATTCAGCTGTCTAAGCAACTCTTCCTTCTCACAGTCAAACTTCTCCTGTGCCTTCAGTGCACTTGATTCATACTTCTGTTTCAAAGTGTCTTCAAGCTGCTTGAGTTCCCTGTCTCTATCAGAATTCATTTTCTCGGACAACTGATCAACTGCGACCATGTGTGCTGCTTCCAACTCCACTTTCAAATCTTTCAGAGCTTCTGCTTTTTCAATATCCAGCATCCCTTGCAATTTCTGACTTTCTTCCGCTAATTTGTCTTCAAATGCAGATTTGTTCTTTTTACACTGTTCTTCGATTTTCTTTTCGATTTTCTCTTCCATGTCCGAAATTAACTTTGTTTCTTTTTCCTGAAATTCTTCTTGTAAGATACGCCTGATCTCTTCCTTCTGCTCAAGAAATCTTTGAGTTAAAGATTCACTCAGTTGCTCCTTTTCTGAAATCAACTGTTTAATTTTTTCTTGAGATTGAGACAGTTTTTCCTCGGCATGTTTCACCTCCAGTTCGTACTGCTCCAGCTGTGTTTTGTACTCCGACCGCAGTCTGTCCATCTCAACCTCCAGTCCCAGAGTATGCTCACGGATCAGGTCCTCCTTCTGTGAACTGTAGGTGGCTTTCAGGTCCTCACATTTCTTATTCATTTCAGTCCTAACCACCTCTGTGGCATTACGAGATGCATCAAGCTCCTTCTGAACACAAGAAACCTGACTGTTCAACTCTTTAATCTTGCCATTCGTGTTCTCTAAGTCACTGTTTAACCGTGAAATTTCCTTATCACTGTCATCTTTTAGTTTACACATTGACTCATTATTAGATGATACTACGTGTTCATGGAACTTGGTGGTATTTGCTACAATATCCTGCTGAGCTGTTTTTAGATAGTTGAAGAACGTCCTCCGTTCCTCGGTGACAGAATCTCTCAGTGCCGTCAGACTGGTGTGCAGGGATGGCAAGTCTTCTTTCAGTTTCTGACACAGACACTTGAGGTGTACCCGAGAGGAGGACAACTTCTGCTGGGTGTCGACCAAGTCCTGTTCCAGTCTGAGAATCGTGTTAGTCTTCTGTATGAGCTGCTCGCTGACCGATGGTTTGTCCTTCTCGCTGTGTTTGTTGGGAGGCGAGTCGGTCATTGATGAAGGCAACGACTCGTCAAAGTAGAAATCTGCCGTCTGAAACTCCTGTGAGGTTTCCATATCCGGTGACGTGGTGTCCAGAGTCATGTGACTCTTCCTGTGACTCTTCCTCGACACCGAACTGTCCTGACTCCGTTCCCCTGCAGGAATGTCACTTTCCATGGACTTTGCCGGTTCCCCAGAGGACACAAGTCCGTCAGCTTGATCCGAGACTTTAGAACTGGCTTGAGTATTTGTAACAACAGTCGAAGACACAGCATGACCACTTTCTGCCTTGGGAGTCTCACCCTTGACGTCAGCACTCCCAGCACTGGTTTTATTCACAGATTTGTCTCCCTTCACCTCCGTGCTCATCTCCTGCGTCAGGGTTTCTGAAAGACTTTGGGGTATGGGGAAGCTGGTTTTATCTGATGACACTGTGACCTGCGGTTTGATTGTGATGTCCGTGTTGGGACTGCAAGCTGCCATTTCGTCGACGAGGGAAATGTTGCCATTGTCGACGTGCACGAACTGATTGTCACAATCACTCTGTATGATGTCGATCTCGGACGTAGCTGCCGACGAGATGGCCGTTAGTGGATGACTGCCACTGACCCGGACATCACACTGCATGGTGCTGTCGCTCATCGACTCTGTGGTTGTCATTACTGTGGGAAGCATCATCTGTCCTGGGATACGCACTTCTTCAGGAATTCTGTCAGAATATAGGTTAATGAGTGCATTAGTTTACTCTGTAATAAACTGTTTTTTATTGTATCTGTAACTGAAAGCAATGCAGAGTTCTCTCTATCATGTACTAACTGAGTTAACTTCTTTAACAGGATAGTACAGACTACAATCTTTGTTAACCCAGTCGTAGAGCATTAGCTGGACAAAGAAATAACCCAATGGGCCTACCAACGTGGATCGATCTTGGACCAATGATAAAGATATGAGTATTTTACCACTAGACTACATCAGACCCAGCTAATGAGAAAGGGGTCAATACATGGATCTTAAATCTGGAGAAAAATCATACCTAAAAATACTAGAAAGTTCAGGTACTGCATTTTGTAACCACTGTATGTCTTCCACTGAAATGTGCGGCAGATACTGATCAAAGTCTGCTGGTGTCTCAGTCTGTGGAGTAAAAATGCAATGTTACAAATATAAGACAAACACTGAACACAGAAAGTAACAGAGATCAATTACAGAGGACTACAATTTGAAATTTCCCAATAACACATGATACTTTTTAAATTAAAATCCACCAATTAGATCTTAGATAAATATCAATTAGTTTTGAAATGCTCTTAATATTCTTTCAGTTCTTTTGTAGCATCAATAATAATAATGAATATACTAATTTTAAAATTACTGGATAAAAATTATTTATTAGTGCAAATATGAGTATCTTTTAGTTTTTTCTTTCTTTCAAACTCACTGCAAAATATGGCGGTGAATCTTCAAAACCATGAAACAGTGACTGAAGAAAATGTTTTCCTGAAACAAATATTAATAATTAGTTTCCACTTATTAATATAAAGTATTTAAGAAACAGACTTACCATTATTAAATATAGTAACTTTATGTTAAATATAAAAAGAAAAAATGATTTAAAATATGAAGAATATTCAAAATCCATAAATGTTCGTGAAACCAATTATATTTTACAAAACAACCAGTGCAAACAACTGATGCCAGTACGACCATAACCTATTATTATTATCATACAATGATGAGATTTCAATTAGTAAAAATTATGAAGACAAGAGGAAAGAAAACCACAAACCTATTTCTATTACAAAAGCTTGTCTGCGCTTAGTTTCTTTACTGTGCAACTGGCTTGATTCTTTTGCTAAAGCTGTTGCCCACTGAAATATGAATATGAAAAAGCAGATGAATATATTTACAATAACAGTTTCAAAATCAACATCAACGTCGTAACTCATAAAGACAAATATTGAAAACAAACCTCAACAAATAAATATAAAGCACAAAAAAATGCATAATTTAGTTCAAATTGAGATGTTAGAACTAGAATAGTAAACTTGTTCAGGGGAGATAATTCAGACACCATATGATCACATTTTACTAGGTTTTTACTGCACAAACTTTGAACCAACATGCAATTACTTCAAGTACATATAGATATCTTTAGACAAACTTGAATAACCACTTGGAAAGCAAGCACATAATCTAATGTGCCTTATTAGCCAAAAGTGGACTTGCAAGGACACAATTTTTTATTTTTTTTATCTGAAATAATTTGACTTTATTTGTATTAAAATATAATTTCTAACTACTCCAGCAGACATTCAGTTGAAACAAAGATTTAGTGTAGACCAGCCATAGTGTGCAAGCTTACTGCCAGAAAATAATTTGCAGCTGAGTAATAAATACAAAACAGGTTTTAGGACTATAAAAATGTATCCATCGATTTCTAAAATTGTATATGTAATTTTACCTTTCATACAGTCTGGCAGAAAACCTGGGTGTGCATATGTGTGTGTGTGTGGTGTTAAATACATAATGTGTAACAATAACATGTGTATGATAATACCTTAAGAAATTCTGACGAGAACCTTCTTCTTCGGACAACCTCAACGATAAGTTCTGCATAGACATTTGGTGCATCCTGAATCTGTCGCAGGATGTCCAACCGTTTGTGTAGTCTCTTGAGGTTTTCATGGTAAATCATTAATTTACCATCGATATCACAGATTTTCTTTTCGACAAACATCACCCACCTGTAAAACAGCCTCAAGCATTGAAACACTAAAAACATGAGAAAAATGGAGTAGAAGTTTGCAATCAGACCAAAATATTTACAATAATTCCATTCAGCAATACTGTACATGACAAACTCAGAAATAAATTAACATAAGTTTGTCAATGTAAATGTCATCATGAATTTTTAAACCCAAATCTTATTCAAACATTTAGTTAGAAACTATCATTAAAAGTGGGTTTTTTCAAGTTGGCTAACCAGTTTTAACCTGATGTTATGATACCTAATTAATAGGGTGTTTAATATTTCTATGTTCAATACATTTTGTACTCATTAAATTAAAAAGTAAAAGGTCTGGTTTTAAAAGGTGTCCAGTTCAGAGAGATTAAGTTATGTACTGATTATTAGAAAGAGAGAGTCCGATTGTACGGGAATTCCAGTTTACAGAGGGTCTTGTTTTGAAAGGTTTCAATGTGTATAAAAACTGTACCGGAGCCGTGTGTGTAGATTTACGGACAACTCTTCTTTAGCCATGCGACATTTCTTCTTGATTTCTCTCAGTTTCTTGTGGTTACTCAGCATCACTTGTAGCTGTTTTTTATGGCTGTCACACAGGTCAGGCAAGATGGACTTGTCACGCAGGTTACTCAGTCGACTCTGGTTCTGGATAAAACCCTGTGAAAAAAACATCATTATAATATACTTTCATCTATGATTCCACTATTATGCTGACACAAATATGGTCTGGTGTCAAAATGTGAAGCCTAATGTATGAAGATATAATAAAACAACATTAGAATTATGTAAATTATAATTATAAACTTTCAGCTGCCATTACATTTACTTGATTCTGATTGTTGGTGTCACAAACTAAATAATGTTAAGCAATAAAATGATGAAAATTATGTCATTATGTAAAATGGAACATCATTACATAAAACAGGTCATTGAGAAAACATTAGAAACCAATTTATGTGTATTTTGAACTAAATAAGTGGTGCTGCTTGTAACTATAAGAAATGTTTGTCATTTTTTACAAATTTATTGATATATTTATAACAGTTGCAAATTTAGTATAATATTTAACTTCATTAAACTACAAGAATTGATACAATTTGTGACTGTTATACATTGATAAAACTTCATTCACCTAAAATATTCAAGAATTCTTGTTTAAACATGGCTGCATTTAAATGTATGTGCAAGAATAGTATTGTCCATGTTAAAAATGAAAAGTTTCAAAAGTCATAAAAGACAATGATACCGTGGCCATATCCAGTTGTTCTTTGACTAATTTCTTGGCTCCACTCATGAATTGATCCAGTCCGTACAGCCGGTCCTCAAGACCTTTGACCTCCTTCATACTGGGGTTGTTCACAGCCTCAACCGTTTGCTGCACCTCACTCTTCAGTAAGTCAAGTATCTTTTCGTCAAACTGAAAGAAAACGCCATTTCCAATGTTACACATTATAATATATTTGTCAGTTAAAACATTTGTAGTTTTGGGGAAAAAACTCATATGAATTTTTTTCCCATTTAATATGTAATGCTACTTTTATGTAATGCTGGGTTTTTGGGGTTTTTTTTTATATTCATATTTCATCCATTATTAAACATAGTCATTCCCTGAACCACTATTCAGATTCAATTTCTGTGTGACAAACTTTGTAAAAGATGGATCATAACTGTTTAAACTAATCAAATTTCTTCTTCTTCATCATCATTCAATTAACTAAATCAACCTAAATGATTTTACCATTTTACACCAAATTCTCTATCCTCAATTATTAATACTCACAAACAAAATCTTGTTTCAAAATTACAGTAGAAACTGTCTAAACCGGACCGTGAACAAACCGGAATACTGTCAAAACCAATCATATTTCGTGGTCCTGAATTTACTCCTATTTAAACCATGTAATAAATACCTGATAATACCGGAACCTGTCAATTCCGAAAACTAGATTGATTTTTTGCTCAGAAATGTTTAATCCTTTATTAATTAACCTGAAGAAACCAATGTAGTATAAATGCGTAAAGAGTTAAATTAACGAAAACACAACTTCAAGTCACCAATGCTGATTAGAAGTCCTGCTGTCCAACATCCGGTGTCACATCACGGATCACCGGTCTCAGACCAGATTAGCAGACATCAGAGTAATTAATGCTCGATTGTTTTCAATTGTAGTCTGAACCAATACAACTTTTTCTCAGCTCCAAACATATACCAGTTACCTACGCATTATTGTTTCACCTTTGAATTGGTTAATTCACTTTAATAATAAAATAGAAATATTTAGAGCAAAATGCTAGTAACAACTATGCTAAATTAAAGTAAAATGCAAACACATGACTATACACTGAATTCAAAGAGATAATTTTATATTTCTTGTGACAGAAAGGAGAGATACACACACACAGACACTGAATTTTGCTAGAAAAGAAGGACAATGTCACGACCACCACTGGCTAAATGTAGGCATATGGAGTTATCGTTGAAGATAAAAATCGACTTAATTAAAGATTCGCAATCTGTACCAAAAATATCTCAAAAAGATTTGGCAGCAAAGTACGGAATTGGTGTTTGTAGTTACGAAAATATCCGAGAATTTACGAGTTCGTTGTAGGTTACATGTCAAGGGAAATAACTACATTCTAAAATAAAACCCTCTAAAAACTGGAACCTGTCCAAACCGGATAAATATTAGGTCACTGACATGAACTGGTTTAGACAGTTTTTACTATATGAATTAAAAAAAATAATTAAATTTTGGTTTATCTCTTTAATTAACAGTAAAAAGTGAACCTGTTCTGTTGCTCTAACACACTGCTCGACCATTTCATTGAGACTGTGATGTGGATCCTGTGAGCTGATCCACTCAAACAGCGTTGTGGTGTGGTCGGTGCCGTCAGACACGAGGTCGGCTTCCGTACCGCCGGTAGCCGCTATCGGTACCGACATGTCCAGACCAGACGAATCCTTCAGACAGTCCAGCAGAGGAATTTTGGCCAACAACACTAGAGACTCACTGATACTGAAAACAAAATCATCTTGTTAAAGCTGCAATCTCACCTCTCCATCCAATAACATGTTCTACTAATGAACAAACATGGATTGAAAGGTTAAGTTTATTATAAAATAATTAACTATGTTGTAAATCTATTTTACTGTATACTTTGTATTCCAAATAACATGTAAGCACTTCAATACATTTTACAAAATATCTAAGTTGAGCATCCAATGCTTTATTCAAACACATTCATACATGTACATGTATGTGACACCATTCATGATGATTTTTTAAACGGTGTAAAAATACACACAAGACTAGCTGAAGTTATTCTAAATAACGTAAGTATTTAATTTACCTTTGAAGCGTAGACAAATATTGTGACCTTGAAGCAAGATAATTCCCATAAGAATCTTGAAACAAATCACATCTTTGACGTAGAGCACTGAAACAAATCAAATCAAAGTAAATTATTTAGTTTTTTTAGTTATGTTACTTATCATCTTTTGTGCAGGCTATTTTACAACTGTCATTATATCTCTTGAATTCTATCTTGTGCACAATTACAGCTTTGTCTTGTGGTGATAGACCTTCATAGATACTCAATAGCTTATGAATGCTTAGGGTATCAGTTAATTGGTGAGCACACGAGATCCATCATCTTTTGAAGAAAAATGTTGACTTGCCAAATATAAAACAGTGACGTAATGAAATCTGTATTCCATGGGTTTTTTTAAAAGCTATTCTAGACTCTTTTACCAGCCCAACTTGAAAAACACAGGTCTCAAGCTTGTGTATTTGTCGAAGTGCGTGTACACACCATCAATAGATTATAAACATGTTGTCATCAGAGAATACATGTACTAGTTGGTTACTTGTACAGGTATATATTCAAAGGTATCTAAGAGCTATGAAATTGTAAAGCCACTGTATGCCATGACGTCACTACAGCACATGTCATAGCCTACAATGGTTTTACAATTCCACAGCACTAAGACAGCTTCATAAATATTGGCCTGGTTCTGAGCTTGTCCTGACCACAGGAGCCTATTAACCGTACTTAGTGATATCCTCGAGGTTAGCCACAACGGCAGCCCAGCCTTGTTGCTGTAGATGCTGATCATGTACAAGTCTCTCACAGGCCTTCATTTCTTCCTCATCCACATCACGGATTTGCTAAACAAAAATAATCATTATATCAGTAGACATTTAACAATATTTGCATACTAAATTATATACATGTAAATGTAAGATAACACACAAAACCTAAATATCAGAAATACAATTTCTTGCTTAAATTAGCCAGTTTTTGCACAGGAACAGTCCATTCTTTTACACTAGGTTCTGTAGCTGACGTCAGAAAACATGACACTTTTTGATGATTTTATTAATCTTTCTGTCAATGATATACCAGGGGAGATTCAGCTGAACATGTAAATTTTTAATACATCCAGGCTGGTATAACCTTGCATAATAATTTTATGTAATATGCATGCTTATGTATAAAAACCTATGTTTATTAGTGCCATAATTTTGATAATAAACTACATATAGTTACCACAGCAAGTTGTGTTCTGGACACCACAGTCTCGTACGCTGCTGGCATGTTCAAAGACCCATCCACCTGACTCTGTAGATCAACATCTAAAACAGAAATGTTTGTATTAATTTTATACGTCGGTGCTTAAAGTCTTCTCTTTTTTAACTTTTTTAAAGCAGTACCAATGATATATATTTTCTACATAATTTACTATGCTGCAGAAATATTGTGATTTATTTCAAAACATGTAAAACAAATAGAGGACAAACCACCAATTTGTTTATCATGTAAAATGGGAATATTCAACATACATGTATGTTAGAAATATATTTAAAGATATCTGACTAGCTCCATCATAGTGATGATCTACAATGTACCTGTCAAATCAAAACTTCCATTGAAGTGAATAATGTACAGATACAGACTTCTACCAATAATGCACTGACATTGCAAGTGTAAAATATAATTTTGAAAATATATTTAAAACAATTTTAAACCTTGTTTTCAAACATATATGTAACAAATAAATATTATATCCATGTCCTTCAGTTGCTTCAATGCACTTAACATGGTATTTAATACTTATTCAAAGAGTATTTTCAAGTAATACTTTAGAAACGTAACCAATAATGTGCATATAAAATCAAAAACTCCTAATCAAAGATATAAAGTTCATTTAAACAAATATCTCATGCTTCAAAACTTTCATTTAAAACCAATAACAATAACTAAACCAGCAAATTAACAAGAGTGCAGGTGAGGTACATGAGAGGCCTGTCAAGAGTGATGGAAAACCATAGATATTAGGTTTGATGGTCCTGTATGCATCTGTATGCAAGATTATGAAGATATGATCCAGATAAGGATTTAGTGTTATGACGAGTAGACTGAAAAATAGGTCATAAGTGTTCTAGTCATAGTACGCAACACACCATCATTCTAAGTTGTTCCTATATGTAAGGTTTGTTGGCCCTGTATGAATCTGTATGCAAAATATGGTCTGGACAAGGATTTAGTGTTATGTGGAGTAGAATTAAAAGTAGGTCACAGTTATCTAGTCACAGTACGTAAAACACCGCCATCCCAAGTTGTTCCTACATGTGTCCTGTATGAATCTGTATGCAAGATATGGTCTGGACAAGGATTTACTGTTATGTGCAGTAGACCGTGAAAAGTAGGCAACAGTGACCTAGTAATATTATGCTACACACCATCATCCCAAGTTGTTCCTACACGTGAGGTTTGATGGTCCTGTATGCGTATGCATGCATCCCTGTACTTGATTAAATACTGTAGAATGGTTTGTTTTTGGGCTCGATATCTAATAGGTAAAATCACTAAAGTTTTGCATTTACCATAGTTTGACACCCAATAGCCGATGTATTTTTTATGCTGGGGTATCATTAAACATCTATTTTATTCTATTCCATGCATCTCTATACAAGATATGGTCCAGACAAGAAACATATAACAGACGGACATACGGATGGATGGATTACTACATATCATAATACAACCTATCATATGGGAGTATGACAAATGATGACTTCATGTCTCTAGTATACAAGACTAAAGTGTATAATATAGTGTAAAATGTATTGGATAAAGTAATATTGTTGTTTACATTACATTGAAAGGCACATAATTTCAACAATTCACAACACTGCATAAAGTGAATCTGCAGCTTTTACTGTCTACAGTGTATAAAATAATCATTGTGCAAAAACCTTATATCAAGGGGCAATAACTCTAATACAAATGAGGCATACAAGAGCACATTCTACTGTGGTCTAGGGCACACTAGCATTAACATGTTTACATTAACATATTTATATACTACTAAAAATTAAAAATGCATAAAATATAGTAATATAGTCAAGTCACTGTGCAGAAGACAAATTTGATAATTTAGATAAATGCCAGGGGAAATAACTCCAAAATATTATTGCAAAATGAAATACAATAGTTTGATGTCAAGACTAAATATTTATAAAGCTGTCAGCCTAAAATAAAAATTAAACATTTATTGAGATATTCTGTGTACAGCAACTATAAAGAGTTACTAAACAACAAAATAGAAAAACTACTCAACAACAATATAATGAACCTATCCTAAGAACATAAATTTTCAAAACATAATAATCCTAAGATGTTTTATTTTGACCTACAACTGGTATATCTACAGGCACAATTATTGCAATAATTTCTCCAATATATCTTTATAGATAAGTACCAAGTTATAGCATTGTGTTGACAACATTTCACCATTTTTGGAACATTTATTATTTCATAACTGGCAGATTGTTATTTTATATGCAATGCTGAACACAAGATGAATAGATTGACTGTATAAACAACAAAAGGATTGGGCACAAGTTTGCCAACTTATTACCCCACCTATATACAAACAATACAAGATGAATAGATAGCATGCATTTACACTGCATTTAATAACAAAGTACATATTATATTAATTTAATAAAATTTCTGTAAATGTAAAATTTTATTAGACAATGATCATGTTCTAAAATTATTTACATACCAAATAATCCCATAGGTGTTTATGTTACTGTATATGGCTAAAACTATTATATGCGATAGAGCAAACAATTTATGACCCAAAAATACGAATACCACAACCCTCCTCAAACATATTAACTAAAACAGAAGTGGAACCTTTAATGGCGTATTTTATTTAACCGGATGTTTTTTAAAAATTGTAGTAGTTAATTTTACAGGTTCCCTATACATATTTCAAACTCAAAGCTACTGGATATAATGGTAGTAGTACTGGATGAAATAAATTTGCATACTTTTATTACCTAGGTAAAACTAATTGTTTTTACAACAAACACGGTCACATTTATCAACCATGACAGACTGGTAGTATTAACGGCTTTATCAAACGATGGGTACATGTTAACCAATTTTAAAAGCTGGCAGACCAATGGGCTACTATATTTGGTTTACCTGTCAGCTAGTTTTATATTGTTCACCTAATCTGAACTACACGTTGATTATAAATAATATAATTATATTTTTCTGCTTTTTACCCCTTTCTTTTCACTGATATTATAACTGATCTACACAACTTTAGAAGCTGTTAACCCAGCAGAATACCACTGAAAATGTTTCAGTCTAGGCCGAAGATATTGGTGTCAGATCATATTTGAAACCAGATGAAATTGGGATTTTTAAAATTAATTTTACTTCAGAAAGTTTTTTGGGTTGTTCGTGTGGCTAAAGGTAACAAAATCAGGATATATATATAGGTGTCAGTGTTTAGGCCATATGCTAAAAATCTGACCTATCCAAGCTTTTATAATCAATGGACATTTACAAATTGGAATTGTATCAAAATTAAAGGCTGCTGCAATTTCTTAGTAAAGATAACAATACCGGTACAAATGAAAAATAGTCTTTATCACTGGAATACTTGACCATTTTTACCACCAACATCTTGAAACATGGAACATGTCACAGATAAGGCCTGATCCCCATATCAAAAGCCACCAACATATAGCGGTGCAAACAGACAACTGACGGCTAGAGTTACTTACCTTGTAAATCATGTCGTGTACCTGACAACAACAGAGGGACATGTGTATATTCATCACATGTGGATGTATGTCTAAGCACAAGATACAGAAGGGGAACCAAAAATCTAAAATGGATTGAAAATAACACTAGAAACTACAAGAACTATGTTTTTTATTTTTTTTATTAAAAAGTAAAAACTGCACTGTCTATGGTTTCAGTAGTGGCTTGGGTGTTTACTCTGTTTATATGGCAAATAGGAATTAACTAAAAAAAAATCAAGAGACAACAAAGCCAAACGTGCTGAACTAACCTGACCCATAATGAACACTCGGAGAAGGGGGCGTGGCTGCCTCAATGGTGCTCTTGCTGAACAGATAGATCGGATTGGTATCCTGAAAAAAAGATGTCTTTAGTACCTCATAACGAACATATTACATGCACTAAAAACCATTTATATAGTGATTTTAACACTTTAATATATAAGCCACTGAAAAATTAAAACCAACAGAGGCTTTTTTCTAAGAATTGTTTATTTGACAATAATTAAAACTAAAGATAATCTAGTCATGGTCCATAAATAATAATATTAATATCTGCCAAATATCAGACGCTCTCTCGCTTTCTGTCTGTCTCTCTCTCTCTCTGTTTATAAATTTCTATAACATGTTTAAAAAAAATAAAATGATGAAAAATACAAATGTTAAATATATATATAGATGAAAAGGAAACTCTACAAAGATACATGTATGAGGTAAAAAGTACTAATTAGTTACTTGGCTGGACCTTGTTTATTTACTTTCATAAGTAGTGGCTAGTGATATTCAGCGTTGGGCTAGTACATAATTACTATAACTAGTCCAATGGCTAGTGGAAAAAAAACCTTGTCAAATGCTGCATTTACATATTTTATAAATATGAATATCCTTCCCCCTCTTCCTACCCAATCTAAGGATTTATAAGCTCCAGCTCCCTATTTAGGTGACATATCTAATTGTTACTATTAGTAAAATTGTACTAGTGAATTTTTAATCATGGCTAACATTATTTAGTATTGTAAGAATAAATGTTTCCTTACCATTCCCGCGCTGTACTTGGCGACTCGCTGGTTGGGGTCTAGACTCTCACCGCCACTGATTAGAAGGACTTGTTTGTCCTCGGAAATATGACATGCCTTTGTGATGACACTTTGAAGAACTGACACACTGCAATAAATGGAGAATATTAATGACAAAAATCAATAAATTAACTTACTACAATACTGTCAATAGGTCAAGTAAATACAGTATAATACTTGTAATTAACTATCGTTTGGAAAAGAAAAAAAATATGGCAAAGGGGATGGGGGAGAATAAAATAGAAAAGGAATAAAAATATATTATTATTAAATAACACAATAAAAATCATAAAATTTGATATGTGGCAAATATATTGTATTAAATATTTTTTTAAAGAAAATGTATGAGTATTTGGTACTGTTTTCAGTACTAGTAAATGACAAGCTTAGGACATTTTACTAAAAGAGCTAATTATTTGGAGCATTTCAGGCTAAACAATTAATAATGTCTTCACCAGCAGAATATCTTGACCTCTAGCAATTTTGTTCACCAGAAGAAGAACATAAAAAGATTGAAACTGAATTTAATTTTCAAGACAGTAATTTTGTGTTTGAATTAATGGATATCCTAAAATGAACAAAACAATAAATACAGCCATTTTATTCCAGATCTTTTGGCAGGGTCCCATGACTGATGGAACTGGGAACAATTAGCACGAGTAAATCATAAAACAATCATATTTTCAGGCCATTGTTAAATTAATTTATCAAAACAGACATTATAAAATAATATTTTAGCACAAAAATTGGGAATTTTCAGTGTAACTTTCTTTTGGGATGGGGCCTATGTTTAGACCCACAGAAATAATCTGAATAAATCCCTAAAATATGTTTATAAATTAAATATAGCTTAGTTAATTAAATTTATGTTACTTCAAAGTAGTGTTTAAATGCTCATGTTGACTTCACAAAACAAGGCATCAACTTACTTTTCCATGGCCAGGTTCATGTCAAAGGTCATCATGGTGCCAGTGTCGACGTGGAATATGTACAACATGGTGGCCACTGGAAACTGTCTTTCTCTCCACCACGTACACAACACTTCGTCGGATTTAAGGCATACCTGCTCAAATGTGTTTCACTTTACCACACCTGAAATTAATCATGTATATCAGTACAGTTTGTAACAATGAGAAAACATATCATTAACTTAATATATTTATTAATATTTGATAACAGATTAGATGTCGCCGTTATATTCTTTTGATATTGGTCTGACACGGGATAATGCCCTGTATTTCAGCAATTGGCATCACCGTTCCTGGCGACGTAAGTAGTACACACATCATAGTAGTAGTAGGGCCCTAAATGTATAACCCGGCCACTACCAAATACACTTAACCATCGTGTTATACTGTCGTACCCTCATTTAAATATATATTTTTTGATAATGGTTTTAGATATCAACCATGAGTTTG
>JAECMU010026754.1:0-11405 GCA_016106625.1 Dracogyra subfuscus | reverse complement strand
TGCTTGTGTGGACACAGCCTGTTATTATCAACAGATGCTGCTTGTGTGGACACAGCCTGTTATTATCAACAGATGCTGCTTGTGTGGACACGGCCTGTTATTATCAACAGATGCTGCTTGTGTGGACACAGCCTGTAATTATCAACAGATGCTGCTTGTGTGGACAAGGCCTGTTATTATCAACAGATGCTGCTTGTGTGGACACGGCCTGTTACTACCAACAGATGTTGCGTGTGTGGACACAGCCTGTTATTATCAACAGATGCTGCTTGTGTGGACACGGCCTGTTATTATCAACAGATGCTGCTTGTGTGGACACAGCCTGTAATTATCAACAGATGCTGCTTGTGTGGACAAGGCCTGTTATTATCAACATATGCTGCTTGTGTGGACAAGGCCTGTTATTACCAACAGATGCTGCTTGTGTGGACACGGCCTGTTATTATCAACAGATGCTGCGTGTGTGGACAAGGCCTGTTATTACCAACAGATGCTGCTTGTGTGGACACGGCCTGTTATTATCAACGGATGCTGCGTGTGTGGACAAGGCCTGTTATTACCAACAGATGCTCTTTTTATGGACTCGCCCTGTAATTATCAACAGATGCTACTTGTGTGGACACGGCCTGTAATTCACCACTGCCACCAGCTACTAGTGATATACATTTATGGAACGTCTTCAGGCCTCTAACTCGGGTCAAAGACGTTGCAGTACTTCTCTCCGAAGATCTGGGTCCCTACAAGAGGGCCAATGATGTGACGTTCATAACAGCTGCGTACTCCATTCACATGCAGTGAAAACAAAATGCAGGGAATTATATACAGAGCCCAACGAGACTGTAGTTCAATGGAAAGATCTCAGCGTATCGACTTATTATGTTGACAACTCAACATATTAAATCTTATCAGTTTATTACAATAAGGGAACACTTGGTATTGTACACCATATTTAATTGATATAGACTGAGATCAATAAATAACGGAACACGTGGTATTGTAGGCCAAATTTAACTGATATGAAATGAGATAAAGAAATAAGGGAACACTTCGTATTGTAGACCAGATTTAACTCATATAGACTAAGATAAAGAAATAAGGGCACTCTTGGTATTTTAGACCAGATTCACCACTAACCAACCCACTGTCCTGTACCTACAGACAGCTAGCTAAGAATGATGTTTGAACACTTGGTATTGTAGACCAAATGCCAGTCAAAATGTTTGTATTAAGTACAAAGATGTAATGTGGGATTAGATGTCAGTAACACGATTAATTTCCTTCCACTGTGGATGAGGGTTTTGGTTGCAGTCACTAAATCCTGTTAGTGTTGGTATGATCCCTCATTTCTTTTCTTTCAGTATTTTATTTTAATTCTATCACTCTTATCCCTGTGTATTTTGGCCTCCAGTTCTGAAAAGTAGTTCTCGGTATGCCTCCGTTTCACAGAGACATACTTTCCACCCGCCAATCTGAAACTGAACGTAAATTCTCTGAACAGCTTGGCCAGCATCAGAGTGAGGGCCGCCTGCTCAAATCTATGACACTTAGAGTATTTCCTAATTTTCATATTGCAGCTTTTTTGTCGATTACTGTAAACGCTGCACTGGCATTCTGGGTCTACAGCGCATGCCCACCACGTCTTAAAGAGGACGTCCCTCGTGAAATGGTCATTGTACGCTGCTATAATGCCAGCCCCGAGTTGAAAGTACGTTTCGAACTGGCAAGCGCTGTCTCCAAAGTAGTCGAACATTTTCTTCGATGTGAACTGTCCAGCTGAAGTACGGCTTAAGTACACCAGTAAACCCGATGAACGAACGTCATCAAACAAAGGTTGCAGATTACCAGTAACAAACCGTATTGAAGAGTCGACCCAAATGAGAATTTCAGTATGTGGAAGAACTGCCTGGAATTTAAAAAAAAAAAATGGATGTAAAAAATGTCGTGTGAGTCCTCTGAGAATTGCCAGTGGCAAGAAAAGAAAGAAAGAAATATTTTATTTAACGACGCACTCAACACATTTTATTTACGGTTATTTGGCGTCAGACATATGGTTACGGTCCACACAGATTCATGAGCTATTCTTTCCGATCAGCAGCAAGGGATCTTTTATTTGCGCTTCCCACAGGCAGGATAGCACAAACCATGGACTTTGTTGAACCAGTTATTTATTTACACCTACCCATTAAGCCTTGCGGAGCACTCACTCAGGGTTTGGAGTCGGTATCTGAATTAAAAATCCCATGCCTCGACTGGAATCCGAACCCAGTACCTACCAGCCTGTAGACCGATGGCCTAACCACGACGCCATCGAGGCCGGTAAACCAGTGGCAAGACGTAGCCCATTGGTAAAACATTCACCTAATGCGTGGTCGGTCTAGTATCGATCCCAGTCGCTGTGCCCCTCGGTGGTGAAAGTTTCGTTCCAGGTCGAACTTTGTCACCACCAAAGATGTACTTTTCCTATCCCATATGAACACATACAATCGAGTCTATTAAAGGGACATTCCTGAGTTTTCTGCAATATTTTAAGATGTTATCGACTAATAAAATATTTCTACGATTAAACTTACATATTAAATATATTTTCTTGTTTAGAATATTAGTGACTCTATACTAAACGTGTTTCTGATCGTTCTAATAGTTGTACAGGGTTAATGTTCATTTTATTTCCTAAAAAATATGTTTTCGTACGTACGAAATTATTTGAATATAAAATCCAGTTTGGGCTTCTTACAAATATTAAGGCGACATTGATATTTTACACAAGAAAATATATTTAATATGTAAGTTTAATCGCAGAAAAATGTTATTAGTTGGAAATATCTTACAATGCAACAAACTCGGGAATGTCCCTTTAATATTTCTATATCAGCTGAATTTGGTTAATATCAAGTGTTCGCTTATTTTGCATGGTGTGCATTAGTTCACCAATGTAAACCTCGTGTGCAAGCGTCGAGGTTTACATTGTCAACCGATTCCGCCATTAGCAAAACGGTTCCGAGGAATTTTGCTCGGAACGAAATTGCGGTCAAAATAACGATTACCATCACATTTTGACACCCTAATCGTATATTGTGAGACCAAAAAATACTTACTTTGAAACAATCGTCACTCTGAATTAAAGGAAAAAAGTCCGGTGTGTCAGCTGAAATAGTCGGACTTTTTTCCTTTAATTCAAAGTGAAGATTATTTCAAAGTAAGTATTTTTGGGTCTTAGTGAGCTCGAAATAGATCACAATATACGATTAGGGTGTCAAAATGTGATGGTAATCGTTATTTTGACCGTAATTTCGTTCCGAGCAAAATTTCTCGGAACCGTTGTCCAGAAGTGCTAATGTGCATGGTTATTTGTACAGGCGTTCGGGTCCTGGTTGGAGTACATGGGTCTTTAGTTAGTTCCACACGATGGAAGTGGGGAGTGTACAGTGGAAGGAGAATTGTAAAAGACAAAGATTTAGGTACTGATGGGTGTTAGTATGTTAAGTGCTCGACATAATAAGTTGAAAACTGGAAGGCACATTCCTGAGTTTGCTGCATTGTAAGATGTTTCAGACTAATAAAATATTTCTACGATTCAATTTACACATTATATATATTTTCTTGTTTAGAATATCAGTGTCTGTATATTTAATGTGTTTCTGGTCGTCATAATATGTATAAAAAGCCCAAACTGGATTTCGTCTTCAAATAATTTCGTACGTATGAAAAAATATTTTTTAGGAAATAAAATAAAATTAACTTAGTATAAATATTAGAACAATCAGAAACACGTTTAATATAGAGCAACTGATATTCTAAACAAGAAAATAAATTTAATATGTAAGTTTAATCGTAGAAATATTTTATTGGTCGATAACATCTTAAAATATTGCAGCACTCAGGAAAGTCCCTTTAACCTACTGGCTACTACAAATATTAGAACGATCAGAAACGCGTTTAATATGCAGCCACTAATATTTTATGCAGAAAAATATATTTGATATGTAATTACAATCGTTAAAAATCTCTGTTTGTCGAACTTGGTAACATGATTGGAACGGTGCGGTTGCGAACAAGCTTCATTCTATAAAGCCAGTCTTAGGAGAGTGGCAGTCCTCCTATAGACAGTGCAGGAAGGATGAAGTAGTCTTGTGTCGTACCCGCAATAGTCATACTTACTTGACCCATTCATTTATTTTAAAGGGGCATTCCCGAGTTTGCTGCATTGTAAGATATTTCCGACTAATAAAATATTTCTACGATTAAACATATTTTCTTGTTTAGAATATCAATGTCTGTATATTTAATGTGTTTCTGGTTTGTAAGAAGCCCAAACTGGATTTCGTCTTCAAATAATTTCATACGTACGAAAAAATAATTTTTTAAGAAACAAAATGAAAATTAACTTAGTACAAATATTAGAACAACCAGAAACACGTTTAATATATAGCCACTAACATTCTAAATAAGAACATATATTTAATATGTAATTTTAATCGTTGAACTATTTTATTAATCGATAATATCTTAAAATAGTGCATCAAACTCAGGAATGTCCCTTTAAAGAAAGATCCTCCACCTCAGTGTGAGCACTACCAGTATACTCTGACTGTGCGCCATATTTTGGTGGTGTGTACGCATTTGTCAGCAATTCGAAAACATTTATTTGGTCGAACAAATGTAATGGAATCATTTTGATTGCATCCAGAAATTATTTTACAATTTTTACGTGACACTGAGTTTTATTCTAAATTTTAATTAAATCTATCTGTGATATTTGTATTTTTACACAGTCCTTACATGTTTTTATTTACCTGTTGGATTTTTATATTGGTCTTGATCATTACTTTGGTTTCCCCATTATCATAGTTTGACGCCCAATAACCGATGTATTTTTTCGTGTTGGGGTGTCGTTAAACATTCATTCATTCTGTTAGTCGATAACATCTTAAACATTGTTTTAAAGGGACATTCCCGAGTTTGTTGCATTGTAAGGTATTTACGACTAATAAAATATTTCAACGATTAACCTTTAACATTAAATATATGTTCTTGTTTAGAATATTAATGTCTGTATATTCAATGTGTTTCCGGTCGTCTTAATATTGGTAAGAAGCCCAAACTGGATTTTGTCTTCAAATAATTTCGTATGTACGAAAAATTATGTTTTAGGAAATAAAATAAAATTTAACCTTGTACAAATATTAGAACGATTAGAAACACGTTTAATATATAGCCACTAATATTTTATGCAGAAAAACATATCTGATATGTAATTACAGTCGTCAAAAAATCTCTATTAGTCGATAACATCTTAAAACGTGCAGACAACTCAGGAATGTCCCTTTAAGATAATAAGTAAACAGCTTGACATAATTTTTCCAAAGCTAGAGATAATAATAAATAGAAATTGAATACACGGCATAACAAGATTGATACCTTTAAAGGGACATTCCCGAGTTTGCTGCGTTGTTAGATGTTTCCGACTAATAAAATATTTATACGATTATACTTACATGTTAAATATATTTTCTTGTTTAGAATATCAGTCAGTGTCTGTATATTCAATGTGTTTTTGGTCGTCTTAATATTTGTAAGAAGCCCAAACTGGATTTCGTTTTCAAATAATTTCAAAATATTGTTTTAGGAAATATAATGAAATATTAGAACGATCAGAAACACGTTTATTATACAGCCACTAATATTTTATGCATAAAAATATATTTTATATGTAATTACTATCGTTAAAAAGTATCTGTTAGGTCGATAACATCTTAAAAATTGCAGCAGACTCAGGAATGTTCCTGAGTTTGCTGCATTGTAAGATATTTCCGACTAATAAACTATTTCTACAATTAAACTTACATATTAAATATATTTTCTTCTTTAGAATATCAGTGTCTGTATATTCAATGCGTTTCTGGTCGTCTTAATATTTTATATATATTTTTAGGAAATAAAATGAAAATTACTCTAGTACAAATATTAGAACGATCAGAAACATGTTTAATATACAGCCACTAATAATCTAAACAAGAAAATCTATTTAATATGTAAGTTTAATTGTAGAATTTTTGTATTAGTCTATAACATCTTAAAATATTGCAGCAAACTCAGAAATGACTCTTTAAAGTAAGACACAACTTGTGTGCACAATATACTATAATGTACATTTATCAAAGGTAACGATCCCAGACCGACCGCGCATCGAGCGAGTGCTTTAGAACTGCGCTACAACCCACCCCCTCACAGTCTAAGAGAGATAACCCACTACATTTTCCATTAGTAGCAAGGGATGTTTTAAATGCACCATCACACTGTATTTATGGCTCGGCCTTTGATATATCAGTTGTGGTGCAATGGCTGGAATGAAAAATAGCCCACTGCGTCCACCAACGGGAATCGATCCTAAACTGACCGCGTATAAGGTGAACGCCTTACCAATGGAATACATCCCGTTAATGGGACATTCCTGATTTTGCTGCCTTGTAAGATGTTTCCAACTAATAAAATATTTCTACGATTAAATTTACATATTGCATATATTTGTGTTTCTGGTCGTCTTAATATTTGTAAGAAGCCCAAACTTCAATGGGACATTCCTGAGTTTGCTGCACGTTTTAAGATGTTATTGACTAACAGAGACGTTTTAACGATTGTAATTATATATCAAATATATTTTTCTGCATAAAATATTAGTGGCTGTTTAGTAAACGTTTTCTGATCGATCTAATATTTCTACTAGGTTAAATTTCATCATATTTCCTCAAATATTTTTTCTCGTACGTACAAAATTATTTGAAAACAAAATCTAGTTTGGGCTACTTACAAATATTAAGACGACCAGAAACACATTGAATATCCAGACACTGGTATTCTAAACTAGAAAATATATTTAATATGTAAGTTTAATCGTAGAAATATTTTATTAGTCGGAAACATCTTACAATGCAGCAAACTCTGGAATGTCCCTTTAAACCTATTTGCCACATACTAGTAACCATAATTAAAGTGTGTTGAATCGTTAAATAAAACATTTCTTCCTTCCTACCTTCGTTCATTCATTCACTTATTCATTCATTAATTTGCACAGCTGGGTTGTTCCAGAAGTGACCTGATAGAAATATATACCGGAAGTACAATTCACATTAAAGCCCGGGTCCAATACGAGATACGGCCCGGGTATGACGTGTCTGATTCAGGCCGCCTGAAACTTGTTGATTTATATTTACCTGTATTATTATGGGTTTCCAGAGGTAACAATTAAGAAATGCAAATCTTTTCGGCAGCAGATGGAATGGAAATGACCTCACTTCACATCTACAATGTTTCACAGCCTGTAATTATAATTAAAAAGTATAAGGTTGGGTTTTGGGTGGGGTTTTTTGTAGGGGTGGGGCTGGTGTGGAGGGGGGGGGGTGTTTGTCCAGAATTGATCATGTGTGTTGAGGTGGATAGGGATGGGTGACTAGTATTTGTAATATACCCATCTAGGCCCATAGGAACGACATCTGGTGTGTGGTGGTGGTGGTGGTGGTGGTGGTGGTGGAGATTCGAGTTGGAGGGGGAATGATTGTGGACAAGCCAGAGTTTTTAATCTTTGTTTATATATTGTAGGATGATAAACAAAATACAAAAAAAACAAAAACAAATTCCATCCGAAACAGATGTGCTATCGCTGACAACATATAATATTATTCAAAACAAGTGTACGCCTGCTTTAGGGGAACACGTGGCACACCTTACCAGGTATCAAAACATATTTATTCATGACAGAAATTGCGAGAACGATAGTTTCGTTCGCGCATCGTTCGCGTTGTTCGTTCATCTATTAAATATAGGACATCCTTTTCATGGTCATGACGGATTACGCATTAATTCTGTTTACATTTTCTCTGTAGTGTACTCGGTGAGTACATTCTTGTCGTGTTTTGTCCTAAGCACATTTCAAACTATGGCTATTTGGTCGGTAAAATGTTGCTATTTGGACAGGCAGCTCCTACCAATAAAGCTCAAAGAGATCTTTTAGATGCACGTTCTCAAGCAGGATAACGGTGCATTTCTTGGAATGGAAAAAATCCACATCAAAATCAATGGAAGCACCCGATACCAATACTGTTTAACAGGTTCTTTTGCCCATCACTGCCATTTAATAACGTATTTGTTTACAATGCAAAAAAAATACAACATATTAAAACTGTATTTGTTTAAGCAAGACTTCTGGGTCGACTAAATAGAGGATACTCCCCGACTATCTTGTGATATCATAATGCATCAGCACGAATTGATAAAAATGTGAAGGATGCTTATATTTTTATCAACAAGTGCTGATAAATTATATCACAAGGCACCATGTGGTGTGTATTCTTTTTATTATCAATTATCATTATTTTCATTTACTACAGTTGTAAACAATGTCAGTAATATGGGTTGAATGTCACTATATTTGGCAGTGGTAGACATCTTAACAGCAGAACGACAGTGACATGACGTCACTAATGATAGGTTTGGCGACGAAACATTCATAGTGACTAACAAAAAGAAGTGATATCTCCTAGGAGAATATCGCAGGAGATATCGTAAATTATAGTGCCAGCGATATCTCCTACAAAAGTATTTAAAGGGACATTCCTGAGTTTGCTGCAATATTTTAAGATGTTATCGACTAATAAAATATTTCTACGATTAAACTTACATATTAAATATATTTTCTTGTTTAGAATATTAGTGGTTCTATATTAAACGTGTTTCTGATCGTTCTAATATCGGTACTAAGTTAATTTCCATTTTATTTCCTAAAACATATTTTTTCGTACGTACGAAATTATTTGAAGACGAAATCCAGTTTGGGCTTCTTACAATTAAGACGATCAGAAACACATTAAATACACAGACACTGAAATTTTAAACAAGAAAATATATTTAATATGTAAGTTTAATCGTAGAAATATTTTATTAGTCGGAAACATCTTACAATGCAGCAAACTCGGGAATGTCCCTTTAATGGATGATATTGTTATTTACCAGTTGCCTTTCTTCCGACGTGAGTCCCAAGTCGTAGAAATAGAACGTGTAGTTCTTCAGATGAGGAAACACTGTCTCATGAAGATTCCTTATGAGCGCCTGAGATTCCTTAAAGTGATTGGAGGATGCAGCTGTCACGAAAATAACTTCATTGGCGCTCCTGTAGGGACCCAGAGTTTCGGAGAGACGTTCAGAAACATCCTTGACCCGAGTTAGAGGCTTAAAGACACTCTGGAAATTTGCGTCACTTGAAACTGGTAATAGAGTTGAATTACACGCTGTGTCTAAACAGGGGTGGTCTGTTGATAAGAACACAATAGTACCTTCATTTTCATTCTGGCTAGACTGAATGTTCAAAGACCAGAGAAAGACTGAGAAAACATTATGTTATTCAAATCATGGCCCTAATGCTTTTGGACTCTCTAATGCTAATATCAGACTATTAACTGTCTCGACGGAATTGGCCAACTCGACAGCTGTGTTGTAATTCCTTCCACTCCCAAATTTCGACGAGTGCGCTCAGATGAACAACTAAGATGTCGTATGAGCCAACTCCGTCTGACAAAGTGTAATATTCATTGATGGTCAATAGTTGATTATTATCATATACATAAACACTAATATTGTCTCCAGCTCTCCATGTGATCTCCCCTCCTGATAGTCAATAATTGACAATTATTATAGACATGAACACAAACATTGTCTCTAGCCTACAAAGTGATCTCCCCTAATGATAGTCAATAA
Organism: Dracogyra subfuscus; assembly: GCA_016106625.1. NCBI lineage: Eukaryota > Metazoa > Mollusca > Gastropoda > Neomphalida > Peltospiridae > Dracogyra > Dracogyra subfuscus. The sequence continues at coordinate 1,658 of JAECMU010026754.1, read as the reverse complement.
TTGACAAGTATCATAGACATGAAAACAAACATTGTCTACAGCCTACAAAGTGATCTCCCCTAATGATAGTCAATAGTTGATAAAACTTTCATAGACATAAACACGAACATTGTCTCTAGCCTACAATGTGATCTCCCCTACTGATAGTGAATAGTTGATAATTATCATAGACATAAACACAAACATTGTCTCTAGCCTACAAAGTGATCTGCCCTACTGATAGTCAATGATTGATAATTATCATAGACATAAACACAACATTGTCTCTAGCCTACACAGTGATCTCCCCTACTGACAGTCAATAACTGATAATTATCATAGACATAAACACAAACATTCTCTAGCCTACAAAGTGATCTCCCCTACTAATAGTCAATAAGTGATAATTATCATAGACATAAACACAAACATTGTTTCTAGCCTACAAAGTGATCTCCCCAACTGATAATTGATAATTATCATAGACATAAACACAAACATTGTTTCAAGCCTAGAATGCGATACCAACATTAGCATCAACTTACTAAGTCGAACTTCACTTGAGCATATTTCTCTTTGACCAAACCTCTTCCAAGCGTTGTTCCTCTTCAGCTCTTGACAAATGAGAAGCAATTATTTAAAAAGTGATATATGTATTGTGTCGCTATGTCTTGTAATCAATTGTAAATAATTTGAAAATGTCCGAAGATTGTGGAAACCAGAAACGCTCTGCGTGTTTGTGTACCTGTCAGTTTGTCCGAATACTGATGATATTCACTGTACCTTTCAGTTTATCAGAATACTGATGATATTCACTGTACTTTTCAGTTTGTCAGAATACTGATGATATCAACTGTACCTTTCAGTTTATCAGAATACTGATGATATTCACTGTACTTTTCAGTTTGTCAGAATAATGGTGATATTCACTGTACTTTTCAGTTTGTCAGAATAATGATGATATTCACAGTACCTTTCAGTTTGTCAGAATACTGATGATATTCATTGTACCTTTCAGTTTGTCAGAATATTGATGATATTCACAGTAATTGTCAGTTTGTCAGAATACTGATGATATTCACTGTATCTTTCAGTTTGTCAGAATACTGATGATATTCACTGTACCTTTCAGCTTGTCAGAATACTGATGATATTCACAGTAATTGTCAGTTTGTCAGAATAATGGTGATATTCACTGTACTTTTCAGTTTGTCAGAATACTGATGATATTCACTGTACCTTTCAGTTTGTCAGAATACTGATGATATTCACTGTACCTTTCACTTTGTCAGTATACGCCTTTCTTAATGACTCGATATCCAGCGTGATGGGCGTCGAATACAGTAGGTCACTCTCTGGTAAAAGGGTAAAAACCAATATATAATTATAATTAAATTAATTAAGAAAACCTGAATTGTATTGTATTGATGATAGGGTTAACTAATTTGGAAACAGAAGTCATTTTCATTCACAACAGTTGGTGACAACATCATTTGTTCTTTTTAACACACATACCAATAACACACATGTACCGGCCTCGGTGGTGTCGTGGTTAAGCCATTGAACATAAGGCTGGTAGGTATAGGGTTCGCAGCCCGGTACCGGCTCCCACCCACAGCGAGTTTTAACAGCTCAGTAGGTAAGACAACTACACCTCTCTCTCTCTCTCTCTCTCTCTC
>JAECMU010026746.1:0-10153 GCA_016106625.1 Dracogyra subfuscus | reverse complement strand
ACTGGTACTTGTATTTGCTATACAAATCGGGCAAACACTGGTTTTGATGGACATCTTCCAAGATGGACCAATCTGATCAAACTCTTTTGCCCATTTAATTTACGATAATTAGAAACAGTCCATTTTTGTAAGGTAATAGATCACAATGTCTAATAAGGCTAACTCATATGGAATTGAATCAAGTAGGGCCTTCTTGGCCTACACAAATGAACTCGCAACGGAAATCAGTGATATGGATAAAATTGTCTTGATTAGTTCATAACTGTTTGCTTACACATCTTACGTGAGGTGTCTGATATGGCTAGTGTGGAACTTTCTACTTTCTTTAAAAAAAGAAATTCAATTTAGACAAAGGTAATTCAAAAGTAGACAGAATAATAAAAAGGACAAGAAATGATAGTATTTAGGAATAGACCTAGGTTTCTTTTACAAAAAAAGTTTTTTCTTTTAAAATGGGATAAAACTGCCAGTACTGCCTGCCAACTGTACATCTGTTATTTATATATATAAAATATAGTTAAAGTAATCAATAATCATAGCCAACTTTTGTTTGCTAGAAAGTCACAGACCATGTGACTGAATGATTAATTGACGTGCAGTACTCTTAGCATATTGACCAATCAGAGCCGGGGTGGGACGTAGCCCAATTGTGCGCCATTGGTTTAGGATGGATCCCAGTCGGTGGCCCCTTTGGGCTGTTTCTCGTTCCAACCAGTGCATCACAACTGGTATATCAAAGGCTGTGGGATATAGAAGAACCCTTGCTGCTAATCGAAAGGAGTCGCCCATGAAATGGCAACAGCGGGTTTCCTATCTCTCTATATCTGCATGGTCCATAACACTGTCTGACACCATATAACCGTAAATAAAATGTGTTGAGTATGTCGTTAAATGAAACATTTCCTTCCTTCTTCCAATCGGAGCCATTGGGCCATTATTTTGAGGTGTGCATTTTCACTCACTGTGGTTTTCCTTCAAATTAGTCTTGGAAACCATAGAAAAAATGGTATTACGAAATGTGCATTGTTTCTTTGCTAGTCTTAACCTTTTTTTTACGAACATTTTTGAGAATGTGACATTTATTTACTTTGCAAAAGTCCACAATTTACATACTGTTCCACACAAACAACACTACCACTGAATCAAGTCACTTTTAATACGATTCCTTCAGAATGTTAAAGAAAAAGTCCCCGAAAGTTTTTAGCAGACACATGCTCAAAAACCAAGTAGACATCTCTTAGAGCTTACACTTGGACTTCGATTTCAGTTTTAATTTGAATTTCACAGAGCAGCCAATCAGATGTTATGTAATTGATATTTCATTAGTTGGAGATTGCTACCCGATAAGAAAAATGTTCCGTGTTTTATCCAACAAGTGTGCAAGAAAAATAACAAACCTTAAAATAGAGGAGAATCACAGTATTAATAGCGAGGAATGATATTGATTTATAACCCTACATAGTATAATTTCTTAGATTTAATGTCATTTACCTTGAAATCCCAGAAACAACTACTTTTTTTCAAAATAAAGAAGTTGATCATACACCAGTAAAAATTCCAGAAAGTTTCTTGTAGCTGTATTGTATATATATTCTGAACCACAAAAGAATTAAAGTCTTTTAGTAGACATATGTATTTTTTTTAATGCATTTAATTTGGTAAACAGATTGACCTAAATGTTGAAAACGTAATTTTTTAATGGATATGAAAACTAATGAGTATAAAGAATTACATACTTTTATGTTTTAAAAGAATACTGTGTATATATATTTTTTTTGTTCAGTATACATTGTTGCATTTAACTTTGTCCAGTCTTGATGGTGGGACCGACGTAGTGGTAAAGTGCTTGCTTGATGTGTGGTTGATCTGAAATCGATCCCTGTCGTTTAGCATATCAGGCTATTTCTTATTCCGATCAGTGTACCACCTGGTATATCGAAGGCCGTGGGGTGGTGTATATAAAAGATCACTTACTACTAATGAAAAAATGTTTAGACTATGTTAAATTTACCAAAATATTTGTCATTCAATAGACTTTGATTTATAATTTGCTCTAGTGATGTTAATCAAAACAAACGTTAACTGTTTTATCTTCTATTAACCATTAAAAAGGAAAGTCGACTGCCAGTATTTTTAGCAGTGGAGAAATTCTGGATTTTATATATATATTTATTTTTGTGTTCCAGATAAAAATACATCATCATGCCACGGGGAAAGAGTGATAAACCGAGGGGACGCATGTCGTCGTATGCCTTCTTTGTCAAAATATGCCGAGAAGAACATCAAAAGAAACACCCTGGAGAGAATGTTGTGTTTACAGAGTTTAGTCGGAAGTGTTCAGAGAAATGGAAGGTACGGCAAGATAATTAACTTTAGTTTGGCACCCAGTTATTTGTAGAGTGTTTAAATAGGTTCTTTTTAGATGTATTGTTTCTTTGGTTTTGTAAAATTATTAAATAACAGCTTGTAAAGAAAGTTCAGCACTCTTAAAATGTTATTTGTCTTGATTATGAAGTGAAGCGGGCAGCATAGCCCAGTGGTACAGTGCCTGCCTGATGTGCGGTCTGTCTAGGATCGATCCCCACCAGCTAACCACTGGTGTTTTTTCTCGACATAACCATATGTCCAATGCCGATATAACCGTAATTATAATGTGTTGCAGTCTTCGCCATGAAAGGCGAGCGATCGCTCGCGCTCGCCTCTGCACACGCCTCAAATGTTTAAGACGAGCGGCGTATCGATTGCCTTAAATTTTAGCTATGATTTTTTTTTTTATTAAATTGAAGTTAGAAAAACATACTCGCAAGTAATTACTCACCTGAACTACGTATGAAATTCAGACTGTGAACAAAGCTCTCAGAAATGTACGCGCAATTGCGATCGATAACGTAACGTTATATAGTAATACATGGCACATTTGTACAAACATATTTAATAAGGAGAGCGATTGCTCGCCTGGCTCAATTAAGGAGAGTGATCTACAGCTTGCCTTGATTTTACTCATGGCGAAGACTGTGTTGAGTGCATCGTTAAACAAACAAACAAACAAACGATTATGAAGTGAAAGTCAAGGTAGAATCTAAAAAAACTAAAATGTTATCTGTATTTCATGTTTGAAAGTTCCAAGCCTTGTTTTATATGATGCTGATGTTAGATATTAAAACCTATGTGGTCTAGCCCCATAAAGTTGCAAAATTTATCACTTGGATATTTGAATGTTGAATATTTGGTGCTGGAATCTCAACTGTGGTGATGTACTTTCAGGAAATGAGTGCAAAGGAGAAGCTGAGATTTGAGGAAATGGCTGCTAAAGATAAAATCCGCTATGACAATGAGATGTCAACGTATACTCCACCCCAAGGCGAGGCTGTTGGCAAGGGACGCAAACGCAAACATAAAAAGGATCCAAATGCACCAAAAAGGGCTTTGTACGTCCAATATTTTGTACTAATCTGACTTTGTAAATCATTTTTCTTCTTCCTGTCATTACTTGCAGGCCTGCACAAATTGCACAAATGACTGTTTCGTTCGTGCATCGGTTATGCCATTTTATTTGGCATAACTGATTTACTGTTTGTGTAAAATTTACTGAATGATTAATCCCAGCAAAGTACCAACCTATTTTTACTGTGAGTACAGACATTTGTTCCCTGCGAGCGGGCAGCATAGCCCAGTGGTACAGTGCCCGCCTGATGCGCGGTTGGTCTAGGATCGATTCCCGTCAGCTAACCACCTAAGTGTTTTGAGGTGTATGATTTTTCACTTGCTCGATTTTTTTCAAAAACTAAAGTTAAAAATTCACATTGAAATTTACAATTTTTATTTACTTGAACAAATTAGCAATATACTACCATATGTTCCTGTGCACATAATATCCAAATAAATATTCTTTATAAAGAAAATAGTTATTTTCATATACTTTGTCCAATAGATGATCTCTACTGGGGTGTTGTTAAACATACATTAATTCATTTTTTTTCTTCATTTAAATATAGAAAAATGAAAGTAATAATAAGTTTTTTTATATGAATGAATGAATGTTTAACAACACCCCAGCACAAATACACATCAGCTATTAGGTGTCACAAAAACGTATATGAAAATATTATTTATATATATTTATGTAAAACCACAGTGTTTAAAATGTTATTCTATATTGTTTTAGGTCGGCATTCTTTTTCTTCTGTGCTGACGAGCGCCCAGCACTGCGGAAGAAGTTCCCAGACTATTCGGTTGGTGATATCGCTAAGGATCTAGGCAAGATGTGGGCTGTGTGTAAAGACAAACCCAAGTACGACGTTTTGGCAGCTAAAGACAAGAAAAGATATGAAATAGTAAGTTGAATGTTTTTTTTTTAATAAACCTTTTAGTGAAATACAAATTGTTTTGTTACCAAATAGCTGGTGTTTCGTAAAGGGTGTATACGACCAAATCAAATTACAAAGACAACAATAGTAACATATATTGCTAAAACTCGTACCAGCATATCAATCGACATATACACCACAGATATAAATACTACTACTAAATGGCACGTTAAACCCTATGACCTGACCTGACCATTATTTTTTATTACAACACATTCATATTTATCACCATTGATAGGGACTTTTGGTATTGGGTGCACCTCGAACCTAGACCCTGCTGGAAGTTATTTGGTTTACTACTACCTAAAACATTTGTCTGATGTCTAGAATAGAAATTTCGTTTTATAGGAAAAGTGAAAAGTTTTATACAGGAAAAAGTATGAGAATTTAGTTTGAGTTAATTAAAAAAAAAAAAATTATACAGAAAAACTTGCATATTAGAAATACGGATTTTGTTTTAAATACAAGAAACACTTGCATATTAGAAGTTAGTGCACCCATGCATTTATTACAGGAAACACTTGTATGTTAGCTGAAAAATTACAGTTGTGTTGAATTTAGTTTTACAGGAAAGACCTGCATATATGAAGTTAGTTATATGAATTTTGTTTTACAGGAAAAACTTGCATATGAGAAAGGTGGCAAAATCCCTCTTGTGAAGAAGCCGAAGCCGCAACCAGAGGTTCAACCAGTAGAGGAAGAGGAGGAGGAGGAGGAGGAAGAAGAAGAGGATGATGATGATGATGCTGAGTAAATGGATCATGTGACGGAAAGGTTGATAGTTTGAGACGAGCGCCGAGCAGCTTCCTGTAGACTCTCACACTCGACGGTGACACCACCGGCCGGGTCTCCATCACGCCAGCATCACACGATCATCACCCTGCCCTTTCTGTTGAGAGTTTACCCGAATCTGCTTGGATCTGCCAATGTTGGACCATTGCTCGATCTGTTCCCTACAGACCACAGTCGATGTTGTGTTGACCATTTAACCATTTTAAACTACTGCTAAAAGCTGATAAACATTCGGAATAGATTAAAGAAAAAAACAAATATGTTATGTAACCTCTTCACTACTCTTGTGTTTTCATCATATTGGATGTTTTAGCTGTTCACTTCGATACCTCACAAGTTCAATTATAAATTGTGTTTAGTAGGCATGATCATGTGGAAAATGACGTTCGCAGATCTATATTGTGCATTTCGGTGTTTTAGTTGCAAAGACTTGTGGAAAAAGAGGAAGGTGCATCTGAAATGCATTTAATGACTTGTGTATAAAGCATTTGATTTTACCACAGTTGACAACCTGTTGACTTGTTCTGGGGTCCTGGCAGCTTGTAATCATTAGTAGCGCTCAAAATGAAAGCTGCTTTGCGACTCTGCAGTGCTTTTTAATGTGTTCCATGGAGGTTTGAGAAGTTTAGTGTAATTTATTGTAACTATGACACCATTGGAAAGACATTTTAAATAGTATCTATATTTTCAAAGCTGCAATATATTGTGGCATCAAAATTTCAGTTTATCTTAAAGCATTTCACCTATTTGTTCTGTTGTTTTTTGGTCGTCCGTGTTTATTGAATTATGAACTTTGTCATTGTCTTGTTGACCATTGCTAATACGTGTAACTTAGTTTGCTCTTTTATTAACATTCACATATGTTTTTATCAGTACTTTTATTTTGTATAAATTACAGAGAACAGTTAAAAAAATAAAAAATAAATGTTGGAACAAAGTTCTTCCCTGATTGACTTTTGATTATTTTATACTCTTTCTTATGATCTTCATAGCTGATGTAGACGCAATAAAAATGTAGCCAAAGAATTCTTCTAAATAAGTCTCAAACAAGTGTTACGGTGCAGCCTTGTGGATTACTGTACCCAAATATTAAATAGCAAAATATTGCACCTTGCTTTATGGTTCAGCCCTTGAAATTCGCGGCGGCAATCGGCAGTGCCGTAGCAAAAGCTATCACAAACTTGATTTGCGACAGCATTTCATTGCAGTTGCAAATCTGAGTGGTGAAAAGTCTCTAGGCATTTCTCTCTTAACTCTGTCCAATTACAGATCCCAGAAAAAAGCATAAATTTATCGTGTGTGGCTGTTTCCTCAATTAATATATATTGGTTTATTTCAATATAGAAGCTTACGAAAGTAAAGTTGAGATGTTATATTTTAGCATATTATTACAGCAGTGCATCATATGTGAAGAATTTTGACAGGATTAATCTTTTCTTTAAAATTGCCGCCGTGGTGCCTTTGCAAAATTTATTTGTGACGGCACATAACTGCCGTAGCAAACTTGTCTGAATTTCAAGGGCTGATGGTTTTAGGTTGGAGATAACTAGTACCGACTAGTATGACGGTTCACATACCTCTCGGCTGGAGAGTTAATTTTGTGGGCTTTGCATTCTTGAAAGAATAAATATAGCTAATTATTACCGACCGACCTCAGTGGCGTCGTGGTTAGGCCACCAGACAACAGGCTGATAGGTACTGGGTTCGGATCCCAGTCAAAGCATGGGATTTTTTCAATCCTGAGCGAGTGCTCAGCAAGGCTCAATGGGTGTGTAAACCACTTGCACTGACCAGTGATTCATAACGGTTTCAACAAAGGCCATGGTTTGTGCTATCATGCCTGTGCAAATAAAGATCCCTTGCTGCTAATTGGAAAGAGTAGCGCATGAAGTGGCGACAGCGTGTTTCCTCTTAAAAATCTCTTGTCCTTAACCATGTCTGACGCCATATAACCATAAATAAAATGTGTTGAGTGCGTCATTTAATAAAACATTTCTTTCTTTTCTTTCTAATTATTACTGATGTGGGGGAGATTTTTGCACTTTTTTCCTAAGAAAAATCTGAAACTTTACTTTCCCATTTTTATGTCAGTAATATTGTGATGGTGTCCATTGATAGTCGAATCATACATTGGACATGCCAGCACACATTCGCTGGTATGGCAGTACTGATGTTAGGCCAAAAGCAAGTGTTGAACCATAAAGTGTAGGCAATTGATTTCAGGTGGTTAAGTGGCTACGTATATGTATTCGGGGAACATTAACAGGCATCGAAATAAGTTGAGAATGGATATTCAGGTTACCAAGAGGTTTCCACATATCAAGAAAGTCAAGAATGGTATTTGTTCTTCACAGAATGTTTTGAACAGAAACGTCACCACCAAAACTTTTGATCAATTGTGTAATACAAGTTACACATGTATCGGTATAAATAAGAACGGAGATGAATAAATACGAAGGAATAATGATGGGAATTGTTAACTTTTAAAAACTCATAGGTTACAGGATGCCCAGATTATGGTGGCCCCACTCCCATGGCTAATGGTATTCACTATTGGGCTAGTAAATAACTCCTACGGCTAGTGAAAAAAAAAAGAAGAGGTCAAATGTTGCAGATGACTATTTTGTAAATATGAATATCCTGACCCCACTCCAACCCCTATTGTTACTGTTAGGACATATCTGGTTATTACTATTATTTAGTCAAATTGTATTAAAGTAAAGTAAGGCTAGTGAATTTTTAATTGTGGCTCGTATATTTTTATAATGACTGATCCCATGGCTAGTGGATTTTACAAAAATTCTAGAAGGCCAGGATTACCAGGGACCAAATTCAATACTCTTGCAACTTAGTGATATCGCATTGCAATGATAAAAGACTAGCAGTTGTCTAGCAGAGCCAAAGAACGCCCCAGAAACTAGATGCTATGGTTATTTCGATGCTTGCATTAAGATCAGTATCACAACTTTTATCACAATTTGCTAAATACGTTAAATGGTAGCTGCTAATCAATTTTCAATCCACTAGAAATGTAACTAATAAAAATTTGAAAACGGAATACACCCTGGTATTTACATCATCAGCTTTAAGTACCAGTATGGCCAGTATTTTTTTATTATTCGGTTTATGAACCCGCCAACGTAAATTTTTCACTTTTCACTTTTTAATTTTTTTTGCCGCCAACTTCCACAAATAGCTCTAAAGATTTTTTTTTTGACCATTCTAGTCTATTGTGGCTAAGATTACAGTGAGAAATAACACTTATTTAAAAATATCAGTAGTGTGTATTTTTCCCCACAGGAAATGTGGGAGCTTGGAGGTGCCTTATCAATCTTATTTTGTTACAAAAAAAACCACATCTATCAAAGTAGTCACATTAAAGAAAACAAAAATCACCCCAACTGGATACATCCCAAACAGGTTTTTTTTAGTTTTTGTTTTTTCCCCCTCTACCTTTGTGCATAAAAGTTCTTGTTTATAAATATTATGCCCTCACTGCAAGGTTTGACAACTCCACTAGCCCTGTTGTCTGGTCTAGGCTGTTAAAACTATTAACTGTCTTACTACAACACCCACAACGCTAGCCAGTAAGGGCTATTGACTTTATCAAACATTTGTCAAACACTGCCGCAGTACAGTTTATTGTTCACTTGTGAACTGATGTTCATTCGTCGTGAAGAGAAACAGTATTGCCTCATAGGTCACCTAAAGTGCTAATCAAAATTATACCCAAGTCATTTTCCAGTCTTATATATTACGTTATGAAAATCCCTGGAATAAAAACAAAAAAAATGTGTCAATATTATCATGACCTGTTACTATATTCAAACAACCGGTCCATAAAATTACAATAAATGACCTGTTATAGATAGAAATGTGAGCGGTATTTTATGGTAATTCTGACATGTTTATGGTTTTTATTCCAGGGATTTTCATATCCTACTCGTGTCCTATGAAGCGTCATTTATTACCGGTAATGTATACTGTCGTGGCTATTAAGTAGTGGTTTGATTGTCCAAATTGCATGTTCAGGGCACAATATTTCACGAGAACCGTTGTGTTCGCATGTCGGTTACAGAACTTTAAAATCACGAGAACTGTCAATTACAGTTTAATTTAATTTTATTTTTTAACTACATTTGAACCACCAATGTAGCATAGAACTGTAGTTTCAAGTGTTTTAGGATTAGGTAGGTCCAACTCATTGGTTACAGAACTATATTTACATAATCGGACAATCGGTTACCTAAGTAAAACTCACATGAACTTATTTCCAGTTACCTACGATTTTAAAATATTGTCTCCATCTTAAGACTTGTTTTAAAGTGGACGGGCCTCGGTGGAGTCGTGGTTAGGCCATCAGTCTACAGGCTGGTAGGTACTAGGTTTGGATCCCAGTCGAGGGATGGGATTTTTAATCTAGATACCTACTCCAAACCCTGAGTGAATGCTCCGCAAAGCTCAGTGGGTAGGTGTAAACCACTTGCACTGACCAGTGATCTATAACTGGTTCAACAAAGGCCTTGGTTTGTGCTATCATGCCTGTGGGAAGCGCAAATAAAAGATCTCTTGCAGCTAACAGGAAAAAGTAGCTCATGAAGTGGCAACAGCAGATTTCCTCTCAAAATCTGTGTGGTCCGTAACCATATGTCTAACGCCATATAACCGTAAATAAAATGTGTTAAGTGCATCGTTAAATAAACATTTCTTTATTTCTTTTTCAAAGTGCATCTAATAAGTTAAAGGAGTAAGAAATGTTTTTAGACATTTCTAAAATACATTATATCTGTCGCTGAAGTAGTCTTTATTTTGTACCATTTAAAATCTGTTAAAAAGAAATTTAACATATTTACCATTGACAACACATAAATTTATGGTGCACTTGCAGAGTTAACATGAACATTACAATGTTGAGCAATATATTAATTTTATTGGATGGTGTGGCTTTGGCGTCTAGATTGATCATCAAAGTAGATCTCCCCTTGTATGTTGGA